>CM058238.1:95231561-95315409 GCA_030180135.1 Orychophragmus violaceus
GTTTCAATTAGATTAATATTCCCATTGTTGCTTTGAAAATATAACTAATTTCGGTAGTTTTATAACTTGCTTCATTTTTCATTACTTGAAAGTCGAGCGTTACATAATATACTACATTTAACAAACTATATATTAATAAGGATCTTCATGAAGATAAGAGGGCCAAATTCCGAAATTATCTCTCATTATTGTGAAGAAAAATAGTGACTCAAGGGTCCAAAAGCATGTATTGCACATGTTTGTACCTTTGAAACCATAGTCCCACCAAACCAACCAAGTATTTATCAGAGCACACGTACATCTATAAAGCCCTTTGACATCAGTCCTCTTCGCTTCTCATAGAACAATGCACACTGTCTGTCTGACCTTCCATACCTTTGTCTCAAAGTTATCTTAACACGTACTCGAGTTGCAAATTTGCGCTCGATGATGTACCCACGGTTCAAAACTTCTCCATCTCCATAAAACACCCGCATGAACATGGAGTAGGTGTATATCCTTGTCTTCCATCGACTATCTGCCGATCTTTTGATCACAACCTCTCTTTAACCATACGGTCGATGGAGGTCGACGATCGGTCTACCCAACAGTCGGAATATACAAAAATACACATACCTCTGAGGAGAAGAGTAGAAGGGTTTTCAGAGAGACATTTGTTGACAAATTTATTTATAACCCTAAGTGGGCACCCAATATATTCAGTAATGTTGGAGAAGTATAGATTGACCGACTTATAGAAATATGAGCTTTTTCCGACATTTTGCAGGGCCGTGCATGTTGCATCCAGCCGAGCCAAGTAGCGTATACCTTGGTTATCGTCAATGACGGCAAGACGGATTTTCTTTAGGATATCACTAGGAAGGAAATACATTAAATATTTTGGTAAGAAAAGATGGAAACAGACATGAGAGATTTTTAACAAATAATATTGTATAGTATTTGAGATAGATATTGTTTCGAAGGCAACCATATTGTTTCGAAGGCAACCGTAGATGTTTATTTATAGATCGGATCCAACCTTTGGATTTTCCATAAATTTAAATAGTATTTATGTTATTGTTATTTATTAATTTATATGCATCTGTTGGCGTGTATCTTCGGCTGGAGTAACTATGTACATGATGAATCTATTTCACTAGCTAATGATATATAATGTAGCTTAATTATTTACTGCAGTTCACGATTTATTACAAAATGCGTTGTTACTTGCATGGATTGTTGAAAAAATAATTTAGGTAAATGTTATTTCAATTAAATCAACTCGCCTGTTTGCGAATAGTCATTTATTCAGTCATATAATATTCTAGAAGTATTACCATTTGCACCCAAAGATGATGCATATACGTACTCCTTATGTTTTAAATTTTCCCATAAATGAAGAAATCATATAATTTTTTTCGTAGTTTAACACAATCTATTGAACGCTAAACAATATTTAGAATATGAAGGATATTCAAGAACCTAAACATTTCCTAATTCTGAAATTGTTCAGAAAGATTCTGAAGTAAAATAGTGATTCTATGGTCCAAAAGCATCTATCACACATGGTTGAACCCTTGAAACCAAAGTCCCACCAACCCTTCCAAGTTGTTATCGGATCACACATGAAAATATAAAGTCTGTTGATATCAACACTCGCTTCCTTCTCAAAGAACAGAGCAGGAGGCGTTTTTGGCCATACACGCCTATCCCTCCTAGTTATCTTTATACGTATCCGAGTGGCAAGTTAACAGTCGATGACATATCCACTGTTCAACACTACTCCATCTCCTTAAAAAACACACAAGAGCATGGAGTATACGTATATCTCTGTTTCCCATCATCTATATGCTGATCTTTTGATCATTTCTCGTAGGAGAAGACCTGCATGGTTTCCTGTTTGTCAACACCTCTCGACGAAATCTTGTTTATAATGAGGTGGGCAAACAAAGAGATTTAAGTTAATTAAACCGTAGTATAAATCGATCGACTTGTAGAAATCTTGACCTTGTCCGACGCTTTGAAGCGCCTTGCATATTGTCTGCCCTTATAAAATAATGTAAACCATGTTCATCGTCAATGACGTAAAAACAAATTTTTGAAAGAACATCACTTGGAAGGTAATCCATTACGAATTTGGTAATGAAGAGATGGAAGGAAATTTTTTCTTGGAAAAATAATATAAACTTTTCAATATTTGAGAGTTCGAAGCAACCACCAGAGTTTATTTATGGAGACAATGCAACTTTTGGGTTGTCTAGACTGTATTAATTATGTATATCTCTTAACACTAAGTCCCACCTAACAACATTCATCATGATCATGGTGTTAATGGGTAAAACTAAGTATTTTTCCTTTTCCATTTTTGTTTTAATTTGTTTTTAGGTATTTGAGATTTATCTATTTTGCTAATGGCTTAAACTATTTATGTTATTTAATTTAGTAGTTCAACTTAGTCATCTATTTATATACAATAATTATACCGAGTCACATATCTATTTTCGAAACATGGAAAAATGGGCGTGTCAAAGGTTTTGGTACATATAACCTGGTAAGTAGATATAAACGCAATAAATAAATTAGGTTAACCACAGTTTAATTTTTATACCATCATAAAACGAGCATAAATTTCCACACCAACCACTTAATATTATTTTTGTTCAATTTGTACCGTTCGACTAATGCATAAGCTATAAAAAACACACACAAAATCTAAAAGGGAATTTTATCTTTGTGGTGTTATGTAGATAATTCTAAAAGGAGGGTGGGCATGTAGGGTTAAGACATTGGTAAAAAAAATGTAGGGTTAAGATTATTCGGCAATGGATTACCGGTAATGAACAGGTATGCTTGATTTACAACTGAAAAATATGAAAGCACAATTATAAATTACTTAATTTTCTCTCCAATTTTATCGATGATTACTTTTTTGATGTTGTTGGAAATTTCTATTTATAATTCCCTTCTTTATTTGTTATACGGACCTAATGTATAAAAGTTAATTACCAACATCATTTTACTATTAATATTTTAAATCATAGTTATTTGCGATTTGATTCAGTTACGACTACTTGTGAGAAAAAATTCAAAACATTTTGCGTAGTTAATACGAGAAACCAAACCCAATTTTTTAAGTACAAAACTTTTCAATTACCCTCCTTAACCCAACAAATTTTGACTAAGTGTCGAGAAATCTTCATTTACCACAAACATAAACCTGATTTTATATTATTCTTACCATTCTCCAAAATCTCCTTCGAATCTTCTCGCATATTTTTGTCCATATCCTCCTCCCTGCCGACCAATCTCTAACTGACATCTCTTAGTTGAATCTCTTATTCGAGGTTCTCAATTTCATTGCTATTTTTGTTTAAACCCTATCAACCCTCTCAATTTCTTCTCTAAAACTCTTTGTAATACGATGCGAGCAACTAAGAAATCATCACGTAAGAGACTAACCATTCCAAACGTCACTCAGAGAGCCGTTGGGACCAACCCCAGTACTCTGAAAAAAACACCGAGCCCTCTACCGCAACAATACACTTTCACTCCGAATGCCGCTGTTCCTCTGACTCAGTCCACTCAACGTCAAGAAAAAGATCCAGTTATCCCCCAAAAGTCAGCAACAGTACCTAATGTACGAAACTATCCACCTCCAGCACAACCTTTCCAGAACTCGAATAATAATCAATCTGAAGTTGATGCGTCGCCGGTGTCAGAAAAGTCCAGAACAACCATAATCTTGTTGAGGACGCCCCACCTTTGCCAGTTAACCAATCTCAGGCTCAAAGACATCCATTTTCTGAAGGTCACAACTTCCTCGACGAATTTGTTCCAGTTTTTCCGGACCTCGAGGAGGACACACTGCAGGATCTGAATGCTCTGCTTCGGATGCCAGACAGGAAAACGTTTACCACCGTACTCTCTCCCACACTGATGCCAAACACGACTTGGTATGGCTATTTTCATATACTGTTTCTTTAGCTGTTGATATTCTCTGTATGGATTTTTGTTATTGTCTTATGCGTTTCGCAGTGGAGTGTTTTTAAACCGTCTAGTTTGCTTAAGAATCTGATTGTTGGTTTGCTTATGAGTTATGATGGTCTGATGAGTTTGAGT
This sequence comes from Orychophragmus violaceus, assembly GCA_030180135.1. Classification (NCBI taxonomy): domain Eukaryota; kingdom Viridiplantae; phylum Streptophyta; class Magnoliopsida; order Brassicales; family Brassicaceae; genus Orychophragmus; species Orychophragmus violaceus. Next base: position 95,235,660 of record CM058238.1, read on the forward strand.
CTCTGATGGTTAGGATGTTAATCGTGTACTTATCAAGCTTCATATTTCAGATTTACTCGTGACATAGGATCGAAATTTGTTCAGAAGATTAAAAAAAAATTACAAATAAATTTGAGAAACCATACTATAGCTGGTCACGTGTGTCTCGTGATAAATCAGAAGATATTTCCTCGAGTTCGTTGTACACTTTTCTCTCCTATACCTTTCATATATACATTTCATGTGTTGTTTTCACTAATGATATGCTTATTGTATATGTATTCTAGAAAACCCACCATTGGGATCCCTTGATAACGAGAACAGTTCAACAATATTTCGTGGAGATCTGTCAACGACAGTTAAAAGATATGGTTAATAACGCGAGGACTAGTCGAGAGCGACCTAAGTTGATCATCAAGACTCTCTGGAAAATGATGACCGACTATTGGGATAGTAAAGAAGCAATGGATAAAAGTAAGACCTATTCCAGTTTTCGTAATTCTGACTGTGAAGGTCTCAGTCGTCACGTCCATTTCTCAGGGCCCACCCAAGTAATACCTAGAAATCAGGCTAGAAATGGCAAGTAACTTTAACTATATATCTGCTATTTATGTTTGTTACAGCATTGCAACTAGAAATTTCTGTAATAATCCTTGTTTGAGGTATAACACTGCAGGAAGAGGAATTCAGAAGACTGGTTAATATTGGTGAGGTATTCATCAGGACACATACAAAGGTAGATGGTACGTATGTTGATCGGAAGGCAGAGAAAACCGCTGCAACTTTTAAAAAGATCGTAGAAGAGAAGTTGTTAGGTCTCGATATAGAGACTTTAGAAGTTTCGAATGGTGCTGGTTTGAGACATCGGGAACTCTCACTAGATGAATATCACAACATCTTTCTTGAGATAAAGTAATATTTTTGACAATTAAAATTTAGTCAGGTCATGTTCTTTATTTAATTGTGTTTCGCGGACTGTATTTAATTATAACAGGCCACTGAGATGGATAGACGCGGATATCCTTATGGAGTTGGAAGCCTCAAAGAGTCTCTATTGGGGGGAAAGCGCAAGCAGCCAGGCGACTCTTCAGGGTTTGTGGACATTCAAGAGCAACTGAAGGAAGCTCAACGTAAAATCGAAGAGCAGGATGTCCGTGAAGAAAATCACGCCCGAGTTGCGAATGAGCAGATGAAAAGATCGAGTACCTTTCCTTGGTAGAACATCATCTGCGGCAAAGTAATCCGCAGTTTATTGACTTCCTACAGACTCATAGGAAAGCAGCCAACACAGGTGGTCATCCCCCAGTAGGTACAACTTAACTCCATCTGCAGCATATGTTACTTATCGATGTCCCTACCGAACTAATATTTTTGTGTATTATTTCGAAATTCCTTAATATTGGATTTTGCATATGTAGATAATCGTTTATGTATATATGCTACACAAAATATTAAAGTTATCTATGTTATCTTGAAGAAAATGTCTTTTACATTTCTTGTATCATTCAAATTGCAGTATCACCAATTACCAAATCGTAAATTTGACAAATAGAATAATACAAAATTCTTATTTTCACGCATATGTAACAATCGTCATTTAATCGTATCTGGATGTCTCACGTAATCGCTGCATAGTCGTTAGATCAATCATTAAACAGTCGTAAAATTGTCATTGAAGAGTCGCCAAAACGTCACCATAGTCTACGACTAATTCCTAACTATACTAGCCAGTCACATAACAGTCGCCACATATTGGCGAGATCATTACCATAATCATATATGGATGTTCAGATTAGTCGCAGGATAGTAGTTAAAATGGTCGTTACCTAGTTGCTACATAATGGCTAATATTTACGACTACTTCCTGACTCTATTATACGATCACATATTAATCGCCCAGTGGTCACCTAGTTTAGCGACTATTTGATGAAAACATTCTCCGGCCGCCTCTGGACCCCTTCTTTTGTCGCACAATTGTCGCTAACGTAGTCGCAAATTAGTCCATATATCTTCCAACAACGCTACACCTATTTTACGATTACCTATGTTAGTCGCAAAAATAGTCGTAACTTACCGACTAATAATACAACTATGCGATTTAGCGACTATGGATTTACAACTACTATATTTAGTCGTAAAACGACTATTCTACGATTAAAAGTGCAGTCGCAAGAAAAATGTTTCTTGTAGTACTAAGCTGACAACTATGCATCGACTAATCGGGAAATCCATATACGATTTTGGCATCGAATGTGCCACTACTTTGTGACTGCTGTGCGATAAATTGACGCTTGATTTATTCGTAAAAAATAAGAATTTCATACCATTCCACTAGTCAAATTTATGATTTGGTAATTGGTGATACTGTAAATTGAATGATACATGAAATGTAAAAGACATTTTTTTTCAAAATAATACTTATGTGTAGCATTTATACACAAACAATTATCTACATATGCAGACCCCAACACTAAGGAGATTCCAAATCATACTAACAAAAGTTTAGTTCTGTATGGACAATGATAAGTAACTTACGAATCAGATGGAGTTGAAGTTGTACCTGTTGGGAGGACGAGGCTCTGTGTTTGCTGCAGCCTTTTGAGTCTCCAGGAAGTCCATAAACTGCGGTTCACTTTCTCGCAGATACTTTTCCGCCAAGGAAATGTGCTCGATCTTTGCCTTCTGCTCATACCCAACCCGGTCGTGATCTTCTTCATGGGCAGCCTGCTCTTTGATTTTACGTTGAGTTTCCTTCGTTGCTCTTGCAGGGCCACAAAACGCTAAAGAGTCTCCCGGATGCTTTATCATGAGGCACACGTGACCAACTATAGTAGGGTTGATCGAATTTGTTTGTAAATTTATAGTAATCTTTCGAACCAATTTCAACCTTATGGCACGAGTAAAACCTGAAAAACACTTTAACAAAAGAAAGTTATTAATGGTTTGGTCATGTCTAAAATTATACAAACGCTATCTTGTAAACACTAAGCCACCCGAACTTAACAAAACACAGAGAATAGTTAAACTGAGACATCAAAACTCGATTTCTTGATAACTATAAGATTTCCATCATAACCATTAGTGACTCGAACTCATCAGACCATCATAACTCGCACGCAAACCAACAATCAGATTCTGAAGCAAACTAGACTGTTTAAAAACATACCATTGCAATACACATAAGACTAGAACAATAAATTATACAGAGAAGAACAAGTCCTACCAAAATTTATATCAACATCTGAAAGAAAAAAATAAATAACAATATCCATACCAAGTCGAGTTTGGCGTCAGTGTGGGAAAGAGGAAGGTGGTAAACATTTCCCTATCTGGCACCCGAAGCAAAGAATTCAGAGCCCGCAGCGTGTCTTCCTGGAGATCCGGCAAAACTATAAGAGATTTGTTGAGGAAGTTGGGACCTTCAAAAGATGGATGATTCTGAGCCTGAGATTGGCTAAGTGGCGAAACTGGGCTATCGTGAACATGAGTCTGGTTGTTCTGGACTCCTTCTGACGCCGTAGACGCATCGACTTCATGTTGATTTGTAGTCGAGTTCTAGAAAAGTTTTTATGGTGGTGGATAGTTCTGGACATGGGGTATTGACGTTGACGGTTGGGCGATAAATGGGTCTTTGATTGACATTGAGTAGACTGAGTCGGAAGAACTATTGTCGCCAGCGTGAAGTTGAATTTTTCTAGTAGAGGGCTCGGTGCTTTTTCCAAAGTAGTGGGGCAGATGGTCCCAAAGACTCTCTAAGAAGCGTTTGAAATGATTTGTCTCTTACGTCCTTTCTTCGCTGCAACTACATGCATCGTATCACATAGAGTTCGTGGTTGAGGGATTCAAAGAAGAGATTGATAGGGTCGATAAGGTTTATGCCAAATTTAGCGATGAAATTGAGTGCCTCATGAGGAATTCGGAGATATTGATATACCATGGATTTTAGGGATTTTAACCATGGTATATGTGTTATTTATCGAGTCTTTTACTACGCTTTAGAGTCTTTTCAGGTGTTTATTAGGTACAAGCACATTTGGAGCATATTTGGTGATTTTGGCACTTTCTGGAGCTAATTGGAGTATTTGGCCGAGAGATAGAGTTCACTGTTGATATTTCCGAGCTGCAACGATCGTCACACTTATGGCATCGATCGTTGCACCAGCGAGATGGGCCAAACGACGGTTTAATGAAGAATGATGAAATTTCAATTCCGCCCAGAAATTCCTGATATTTACAAAGAAGCCCCAAAACGTGTTTTAGGATTATAATTAGGTTTTACAGCCACTTGTTAGGCTAAGCTTTTCTTACGTTAAGTTTTACTCAGAGAGAGTTGAGGGGCTGATCCAGATCTCGAAAGAGACTTGATTTTGAACCCCGGTTCTTATTTGATTATATGATATTTGGTTTTCTACTTATGATATCTTCTGTCTCGATGAATATGTCTGAGTAGATCACCTGTTAGGTTGAAGGATTCTCATTAGGGATTTCAGAGAATTATAGTTTAATTAATCAGTAGAGATTCATATCTGCTAGTTCTTTATCTAAGTTGGTCTTAATGCTAAATCTGAAGTAGCTAATCAGAGTTATGATGTTAGGTTGATTAATTCAGCGGAAGTTGGTTAATTTAACTAGAAAGAACCTAGATAAGCAATTAAACTATTTGCAAACGAAAGTTTGGTTTAGGATAATTGTGAACATATCAAACTTGGGAATAATGCTAGTTTAATCTGTTAGTTCTCGCAAACGAAAGTTTGGTTTGCTGCACTTAGACTTAGAGAATTATTGCAAAGGAATTTGGTTAATTCTATATCAGTGTTTGAGTTCTAGAACAGTTATTAATTAGATCTAGATAGATTGATTGCTTGCGTTCCTGATTTCCTGAGAACTCCTGAAACCTAACGCTTCGCCTTCTTGCTTACCAACTCACTTGATTTACTTTGCTATTTCGTTTACTGTTTTCACATCTGCTTCGCTTAATTTAATCTGAACTACTAATAATCTATTGAGTGACTGAGAGTCCTTGTGGGATTCGATACCTTATATACTACGATTACATTAACTGTGCACTTGCAGTAGAATAGGGAAATTCTTGACCTATCAAGTTTTTGGCGCCGTTGCCGGGGATTCTTTGAGTTCACCGATAAATTTAGTATTTGGATTTAGACTAAGCATTCTTTTTAATTTTCTTGTTTACTTACGTTTCTGTTTCTTTGGTATTGCAGGAGTCGCATTGCATCGATCGACACGGTCCTGTGTGTCGATCGACACTTGTTCGTAACTGCATCGATCGTTGCTCACCTCGCATCGATCGACACAAGGCGAGAACAGCGATGCTGAGATCTGAGACGTTCAATAGGTTCCGCGCCATGGAGCCTGTGATTTTGATTCGCGGTGAAAACGGCATTTTACGAGACCAAGAGGGTCACATATGCAACGCAAAAGGTCAGAAAATAGTTGGGGAAGGAAACCCCATCTTACCAGATTACCATATATTGGTTGGGCAAGTAGCTGAGATGCAGAATAAGATAGATGACATCCACGACATCTTACTTAGGGAGAGACAGTTCCGAGCAGAGGCAAAAACTGATAAATTTACAGAGGTACACTATATGGCTGGAGCCGACTCTTATGGACATACATTGGGACATCAGCAGAGACAAGGTTCTAGGCATGCTCAAGGATCAAGAGACCATAATTATACTTCCTATCTGGCACCTCCTACACAAAGGAGCAAATTAGAGATGATGATAGAACAATCAATTGAAAAGCAAAAGCAGAACACAGCTTCTTTCAGCTCGAAGCTAGAGAACCTGTACACTAATTTGAATGAGAAATTTGAATCCTTGAACACTCGTATGAAGCAGCTGGACACACAGATGTATCAAGTTTCAAGTTCTACCCCAAGGAAGGATTCTCAAGAAGCTCATGCCAGCAACATTCCCATTCAGGATGACACACATATGGATCATGGATCATGTCTAGCAGTTAAGGCTGTGGAATTTGTGGAAGACAGAGGGGGATTTGATGTTGAATTACCTGAGTTTGAAAGCTTCGATGCACCTGACTCAACAGAGATTGACATGGATCTCTTGACTTGGATAGTTCAGATTGAAGCGGGACCAAGCCAAGGAGAGAAATTTGAGTCTGAGATGGCTGGAATAGACCGAGAAGCGGATAAACCCGAGACTGTAGTTGAAACCCGAGCTGAGACGACAGCATCGATCGTTGCATCACATGCACCGATCGTTGCACCCCGAAAGGAACCAGTTTCGCTCATATCTCAAGGACCTGCTAAGGAAAGAACCTACAAACCTCCATAACCATTCCCGAAAGCTCCCGTTAAGTCTAAAGATGTGGTTCAGTGCACAGTGGTGGTTGACAAGAAGATGGTGGTTCCACAATGTGGGATTATGTGTGTTAATTGGTGTAATTATCAGATTACAACCTAACATAATCAACTAGGATCTAGGTGATTGCAGTTGAATCATAAACAGATCAGGATCATTACCTCTTTAGAAGTGCAGCGGATTGATTGGTAATATCGAGATCACTTAGAGCAGATGATAACCGGCTCCTCCTAGGTATCCACACACTTAGAAGCTACTGGATCAGGTTGCTAGACCAAGCTGGAACAACAGAGAGAGAGAGGACGGCCAGACCTGAAAAATCGCAGACTACTGGTCTTACTGGCGCCTATCCTCTTCCTTATATGGGCCCAAGTGATTAAACTAATGGCCTATTAGGCTTTTGGGCCCAAGACCCAAATCAGACAAAAGACTGTATTTTGTCTGGCCCAATTCTCTGTACAAATACGGTAAATGCCGTGCATCTTACCGTATTAATTCCATTTAACTTTCCCGTTAGCTATGGTGTGTGACCCTTTGGGATCATACAATACTGGTAATAAGTCCTAAACTTATAGATCAAGAGCGGGCTCTAGCAAGTCATCATGATCACCCAGTATTTATGACTTATGTCTGATCTCGACACTTATCATACTTTCTAGAGATAGTACAGTAGATTTCAGGACATTCCCAACAATCTCCCACTTGTACTGGAATTCTACATTCCCTAATCCTTTTGTCTCAATATCTCGATCTGGCATAAGGCAAGATGCGTGTCATCCTTATATAGCCAGACCATGTTCATCGGACCAGATTTGATACTGACAATTCAAACGACTTGGGCAAGTCCGTTTGGGAGTGGCCACTCTCTTACCAGCTATCAAGTCTCCGATTGGCCTAGAGATATTACCTCCGTTAAACGGCAGGGACAAATCCCATCTTGTTCCATCACTATAAACTACATACTTCATAATACACCCAACCAAGGTCCTTATAGCTCCCAGTTACGAAACAACGTTAGACAATGATCAAAGCGCATCAATCCATGTGCAGCCACATGCATGCGAACTCAGGTCTAAGGACTATACTCTATAGTCGTAAATGAGAACCTCTCATGACACAGATATTAATATCTTGTAGAGTTCTCATCAGCGGGCCATGTCCGGTCATATGCTCCCCTGCATATACCTATGTGTCGACTTTGATGCCGCGCATCTATGACCCCTCGAAACTTGGTCATAAGTCTCAACACACTCTAGTCTCAAGTGGTTGTTGGTGTTCCAATTTCAACAACCTTCGACCATGGACACTATGATTTATGTCATTTTGTTAAACATGGGGTTTCAGGATCAAGTCTACTCATGTACTTCGATGGCCCATATATAATGACATGAACCATTTTGGAACGATTATTTTATATCACAGTTAAAAATAATCCAGAAATAAAATTTCATTAACATTAAAAATGTTTACATGAACCAATCAAAATAACTAAAATAAAGCCCTCACAACTCCCACTCAAAAAGAGATTACATTTGAATATCTCTAATTCCTACAGCAGTAGTATGCAACTCGTGCTTAGGTCTCGGGAGTGGCTTTGTCAACGGGTCAGCCACGTTCTCATCAGTGGGAACTCTGCTGACCATCACTTCACCTCTATTCACTATATCACGAATCAGGTGATACCTTCTCATAATATGTTTTGATTTCTGATGATGTCTCGGTTCCTTAGCTTGAGCAATTGCACCATTGTTGTCACAATACAGTGCTAGAGGCTCAGTGGCATTTGGGAATACACCGAGTTCAATCAAGAAGTTCCTTATCCAAACTCCTTCCTTCGCAGCTTCTGAAGCAGCGATGTATTCAGCTTCTGTTGTGGAATCTGCCACGGTGCTGTGCTTGGAGCTCTTCCAACTTACTGCACCGCCATTCAGACAGAAGATGTAACCAGACTGTGACCGGAAATCATCTTTATCTGTCTGAAAACTTGCATCCGTGAATCCACTCATTTCAAGCACTTCACTTCCTCCGTAAACCAATAACTTATCCTTAGTATTCCTCAAATACTTCAGGATATTCTTTACGGCAATCCAGTGATTCTCACCTGGATTAGACTGGTACCTACTCGTCATGCTTAGTGCATAAGCAACATCAGGACGAGTACAGATCATGGCATACATGATAGATCCTATAGCCAAAGCATAAGGAATCCTACTCATGCGCTTAAGCTCATCAGGTGTTTTAGGACACTGATCTTTGCTTAGTGTAGCACCATGTATCATTGGCGTGAATCCTTTCTTGGATTTGTCCATTCCGAATCGATGCAGGACTTTGTCTATATAAGAATCTTGACAAAGTCCAACCAGCCTTTTAGATCTGTCTCTAAAGATTCGGATTCCAAGAACATACGCGGCTTCACCCATGTCCTTCATGGAAAAAAACTTCCCAGCCAGTCTTTAACAGACTTCAGCATTGGAATATCATTTCCAAGAAGCAATATGTCATCGACATACAGAATAAGAAATACTATCTTGCTCCCACTAGTCTTCTTATACACGCATTGTTCTTCTTCGTTTCTGATGAAGTCAAATTTCTTGATCGCTTCATCAAAACGAAGATTCCAGCTCCTCGATGCTTGCTTCAATCCATAAATGGATTTATGAAGCTTGCATACTTTCCCAGCATTCTTAGGATCAATGTAACCGTCAGGCTGTGTCATATACACATCCTCCTCCAAGATTCCATTCAGGAAGGCGGTTTTCACATCCATCTGCCAAATCTCATAATCATAATAAGCGGCAGTTGCTAGGAGAATCCGAATTGATTTCATCATGGCCACTGGTGAATAGGTTTCATCATAGTCTATACCATGAATTTGCTTGAAACCTTTTGCCACCAACCTGGCCTTGTAAATCTGGACATTTCCATCCATGTCAATCTTCTTCTTGAAGATCCATTTACACTCGATGGCTTTAGCACCAGCGGGTAAGTCAACCAGTGAAAACACTCGGTTGACAGACATGGAGTCCATCTCGGATTCAGTGGCTTCACGCCACTTTGAGGAGTCAGGACCTATCATGGCTTCTGCAAAGTTCGAGGGTTCATCACCGTCAATGATCAAAAGATCATGGCAATTAGTCACGTGGAATCCCTGATATCTATCGGGTTCGTGACGGATCCTTCCGGATCTTCGAACTTCAGGTACTTCAGGTTCAGGTTCTATTACAACTTCATGTAATTCATCCTGCTGTTCTTCCTCATTAGGTTGAACAGGTTCCTGTCCTTCTTGAATTTCATCAAGTTGTACCTTACTCCCACTATCTTTCTTAGAGAGAAATTTCCTCTCAAGAAAAGTACAATCCCGAGCAACAAAGATCTTGTTCTCGGATCGCAGATAGAAGTAATAAGCCTTGGTATCCCTAGGATAACCAATGAAGTAGCATTTGTCAGATTTTGGTGTAAGCTTGTCTGAGATTAATATTTTGACATAGGCTTCACAACCCCAAATTCTGAGAAAAGACATTGCTGGAGCTTTTCCAGTCCATAACTCATATGGTGTCTTTGCTACTGCCTTTGATGGCACTCTGTTTAGTGTGAACGTTGCGGTCAGCAAAGCATATCCCCAAAGGGATATAGGAAGGTCTGTGTGACTCATCATGGATCAGACCATATCTAACAATGTCCGATTCCTTCTCTCAGACACACCATTCCACTGAGGTGTTCCAGGAGGTGTGAGTTGGGAGATGTGTTGGAATTATGTCCAGTAATCTCTGTACTGTCTCTAGAAAGTAAGAGTATGTCAATGATCAGACATAAGTCATATAATACTGGGGGTCATGATGGCTTGCTAGAGTCCGCTCATGATCTATAAATCTTGGATTTATTGCCTTTATTATATGATCCCATATGGGTCACACGCCTAAGCTAACAGGAAACTATGAAGGAACGGTTCAGCGGATGTACGGTAAAAGTGCTAGGCATTTACTGTGCTTGGAGAGATAGAAGGGCCTGATTAAATCCAAGGGATTTAATCAGACTGAGAATTGGGCCCAAAAGCCCATGAGAACTAGAAGGGATTTCTGCGCCAACTCTCTCTCTCTCTGCGCCTCCCTTCTTGCTCGGTCTAGCAGCCACTTTCCTGTGCGTGCGTGTGTGAGCCTTTGGAGGATCCATCTCTTGGTGGTTCTGCTGATCTCTGACCCGTACCTTCCATTCCGCTGCATAAACAAGGTAACAGGTGAGATCCTTTATGATTCTAACAAGAGAACCTAGATCTGGTATGTTTAGGAGTTTAATCTGAAGAATTGAATCAGGATTAACACTAAACTATCCTTCAGTGGTATCAGAGCCATTGGTTCTGTTAGTTTTTCTTGTTTAGAATCATGTTTAGGATTGTTTAAGAAGTGTTTTGAATCAATCTACTGATAAGAGAAAACACTTAAGAAACAAAGAATTAAAACCTAAACAAACAAGAAATCGCATGATCCAATCTATATGAATTGGTTGCGTCGGAGTGTGGTCGAACCGCACGTCCGGATCGAATAGACGCACGGACCGATCGATGGATCGAGTCGCGTGGTCGAGTCGATCACGGCGAGATGGGCAGCGAGATGCGTGGCCGATCCGATCGCTTGCATCGATCGCGGATCGATGCGATCACGCCGTGCCTCTCTCGCGTCTCGGCCAAGCCAGCATCGTCCCGCTCTCGTCCCGGCCGTCCCGTCCTGCTGTCGTCCGAGCATCGTCGCGTGATCGAGATGGACCGATCTCGGATCGCGTCCCGTCCCGTTCGTGCGGCTGGCCGATGTCTCGTCTCGATTGCGAAGCTAGGTCACGACCGTGATCGGTTCGTGACCAATCGGTTCGGTTCGGTTAATGGCTCGGTTTAATTTGATTAAAAATCTTAATCGTCTTGGTTTAATAAACAGACTTAATAAATTTATTAAGTTCTGGTTAAACCGGGATAAGAAATCCAAAGTCGTAATATTGGATTTTGTGCCTAAACCAGTGGTTTTCTAATTTGATTTGGTTGGACCAAATAAATTGAGAAAATCCGGTTTAGTAAATAACCGGTTGACAATTGTGGTCATCGTAGTAATTAATTTTGGTTAGACCAATTTTAATGAACCAGACCGGTTATGTCATTTAATTGGGCAATTGGGTTATGTCTTGGACATGGACCAATTCTTGGGCCTCGGGCCAAGAAGTTAAAACAATTGGGCCAGTTATTTGAGTCTTTTCTTCAGATGTAATTTAAAATTTATTTAAATAAAATTTCAAATCGATTTTAAATTAATCTTTTTCAAAATCTGAAATTAGAAAGTTTCTTAGAATAGAAGTTTCTAGATTTGCATGTTTTGGTTTTTAGGAAGTTTCCAATTTTAGAAAGTTTCCAATTTTAGGAAGTTTCCAATTTTAGAAAGTTTCCAAAATTAGTAGGTTTCCCAAAAAGGAAAGTTTCCCAAAATAGTAATCTTCTATTTTGGGATGAGATTTTAATAAACCTACAAACCTCAAATAATATCAAGCGTTGGATGTCTTGTCCAGTCTATGTCAGCTGTCGAAACCCATTCAATTGTACTCATGGCCTTACAGTGTGAGGGTGTCTACTTTTGCGTGGGTAAGACGGTTTGTGATTCATAAATGTCATTGGGAGTCCCAGACATTAGTGATTACATGACTGTATAGTCTGGTTTTCTTGACTAAGCCATCGGGAGTCCCGGGCCTTGAGACATTAGAGTGGATTGGGCCTCGGGCCCAGATTCACAACCAAGAGTTATATCACGGATATAATTAGCCGAGATAGGGCTTACCGATATAAGCTAAGGTTGGGTGACGGCCAGTGGCCCACTTTAATCTTAGTTATATGTGGATCTTGGAATCATTATATTCTATTGAGGGTAACTGATGTTATTGAATATAATGCGAGATTAATCATATTAAGTATAATACAAGATTAATCATATTGAACATATTAACTAATAACCTTTTTATCTTATATTTCAGCTATGACTACTACAAGCACTTAAAACACATTCTCAATCCGGTCTGTTCTCGAAAAGGAGAAGCTGACTGGAACGAACTTCCTGACGTGGTCAAGGAACTTGAGGCTGGTCCTCAAGCAGGAGAAGAAGGATTATGTCCTTCGTGATCCCCTCCCCGAGAGGCCTCCTAACAATGCCGCCAGAACTCTGCATAATGCTTGGGAAAAGCATTCGTCAGATGAAAATGATGTCTATTGCCTGATGTTGGCGACCATGACTGCTGAGCTGCAAATGCAGTTCGAGAGTGTGTTGTCGCCCATCGAGATAATGGCAAGCCTGAAATCGCTTTTTCAGGAGCAGGCAAGGACTGAGAGGTTCCAGACAGTTAAGAACCTCTTGGACTGTAAGTTGGCTGCAAATGCGGCAGTGAGTCCTCATGTCTTGAAGATGATGGGTTATCTCGATCATCTTCAGAAACTCGACTGCCCTATCAGCCAGGAACTTGCCTGCGACATCGTTCTGCAGTCTTTACCTGCAAGCTATGATCAGTTCATTCTGAACTTTAATATGCATGGCTTGAGTAAGACATTGCCTGAGCTTCACGGAATGCTCAAGACTGCAGAGCCCAACTTGAGGAAAAACGCCAAGGACCCCAATGTGCTTATGGTGCAAAAGGGCAAGGGCTTTAAGAAATCCTCTGCTAAGGATAAGGGAAAGGCTAAGGCTGTCCAAGTCTCGGACAAGGACACGCCAAAGCCCAAGCCCAAGTCTAAGGCTGGGCCTACTGACATCTGCAGGTTCTGTAAAGAACCAGGGCATTGGAGGAGAGAATGTAAGAAATTCCTGGAAGGTCTAAAGGAATTGAAGAAGAAGACTCTTGAGACTTCTTCATCAGGTATTTTTGTTATAGAAGTTAATACAACTACTTCTGATAATACCTCATGGGTTATGGATACTGGTTGTGGGGCTCATATTTGTACAAATATGCAGGCACTCAGCAACAGTAGGAGGCTGAAGCAAGGACAAGTGGAGCTACGAGTTGGGAATGGAGCGAAAGTTCCTGCACTAGCTGTAGGCACATACTTGTTGTCTTTACCTTCGGGATTGGTTTTAGAACTCAATAATTGTTATTTTGTACCTGCGATAAGCATAAATATTATTTCAATTTCTTTGTTGGATTTGGAAGGTTATGATTTTTCAGTTAAGAATAAATTATGTTCCTTCAATCGCAACAATTTGTTCTATGGTTGTGCCCCTCTTACGAATGGGCTTTACATACTTGATCAATCCGCGCCAATTTATAACATTGATACCAAACGGTTCAAACCTAATGAGGAGAACCGAACGTTTCTATGGCATTGTCGTTTAGGGCACATCAGCGAGAAACGCATTAAGAGGCTCCATTCGAATAGACTTCTTGGCTCATTTGACTTTGAGTCATGTGAGAAATGCGAATCCTGCATGATGGGCAAAATGACGCGGGCCCCCTTTAATAAACCTAACGAGAGGGCCAGTGACTTATTGGGCCTGATACACACTGATGTGTGTGGCCCAATGTCCACAAATGCAAGAGGAAACTATCAGTACTTCATTACCTTCACTGATGATTTCAGTAGGTATGGATATGTTTATTTGATGAAACATAAGTCTGAATCATTTGATAAATTCAGAGAATTCCAAAATGAAGTACAGAACCAACTTGGCAAAAGTATTAAGGCTCTTCGGTCCGACCGAGGAGGAGAATACTTAAGCCAAGAATTCAGTGATCATCTGAGAGAGTGTGGGATCGTATCCCAACTCACTCCTCCTGGAACACCACAATGGAATGGTGTGTCTGAGAGGAGAAATCGGACCTTATTGGATATGGTTCGATCTATGATGAGTCACACAGACCTTCCAATATCCCTTTGGGGATATGCTCTGCTAACAGCAGTGTTCACTCTAAATAGAGCGCCATCAAAAGCAGTAGCAAAGACACCATATGAACTATGGACTGGAGTAGCTCCAGTGCTGTCTTATCTAAGAATTTGGGGTTGTGAAGCCTATGTCAAGAGATTGATCTCTGACAAGCTTACACCAAAGTCTGATAAATGCTACTTCATTGGTTATCCGAAGCAAACCAAGGCTTATTACTTCTACCTGCGTTCCGAGAACAAGATTTTTGTTGCCCGGGATTGTAATTTTCTTGAGAGGGAGTTTCTCTCTAAGAAAGACAGTGGGAGTAAGGTACTGCTTGAAGAAATTCAAGATGAACAGGATACTGCTCAACCTAATGAGGAAGAGCAGCAGGAGGACCTACAAGAAATTGTAGAGCCTGAACCTATAGTACCTGAAGTTCGAAGATCCGGGAGGATCCGTCACGAACCCGAGAGATATCAAGGATTTCTCGTGACTGACTGTCATGATCTTCTGATCATTGATGGTGATGAACCATCGAACTTCAATCAAGCCATGATGGGCCCAGATTCCTCTAAGTGGCGTAAGGCCACTGATTCCGAAATGAACTCCATGTCAGTCAACCAAGTGTTTTCGTTGGTTGACTTACCCGCTGGTGTAAAAGCCATCGAGTGCAAATGGATCTTCAAGAAGAAGATTGACGTGGATGGAAATGTCCAGATTTATAAAGCCAGGTTGGTGGCAAAAGGTTTCAGACAAGTTCACGGTGTGGATTATGATGAAACCTATTCCCCAGTGGGTATGATGAAATCTATTCGGATTCTACTAGCAACTGCAGCTTTTCATGATTATGAAATTTGGCAGATGGACCTAAAAACCGCCTTCCTGAATGGTATTCTGGAAGAGGATGTGTATATGACACAACCTGACGGTTACATAGATCCAAAGAATGCTGGGAAAGTATGCAAGCTTCATAAATCCATTTATGGATTGAAGCAAGCATCGAGGAGCTGGAATCTTCGTTTTGATGAAGCGATCAAGCAATTTGACTTCATCAGAAACGAAGAAGAACAATGCGTGTATAAGAAAACTAGTGGGAGCAAGATAGTATTTCTTATTCTGTATGTCGATGACATACTGCTTCTCGGAAACGACGTTCCAATGCTGAAGTCGGTAAAGGACTGGCTTGGAAGTTGTTTTTCCATGAAAGACATGGGTGAAGCCGCATACGTTCTTGGAATCAGGATCTACCGGGATAGATCTAAAAGGCTGATAGGGTTGTGTCAAGATTCATACATTGACAAAGTCCTACAGATATTCAGCATGAAAGATTCCAAGAAGGGCTTCACGCCAATGGTACATGGCACAACGCTAAGCAAGAAGCAGAGCCCTACGACGGCTGCTGAGCTTGAGCGCATGAAGAATATTCCTTATGCATCTGCAATAGGATCTATCATGTATGCCATGATCTGTACTCGTCCTGATGTTGCTTATGCATTGAGCATGACGAGTAGATACCAGTCAAATCCAGGTAAAAACCATTGGATTACCGTCAAGAATATCCTGAAGTATCTAAGACATACTAATGACAAGTTCTTGGTATACGGTGGAAGTGATGTGCTTGAAGTCAGTGGATTCACGGACGCAAGTTTCCAGACAGACCAAGATGATTTCCGGTCACAGTCCGGTTATATCTTTTGTCTGAATGGCGGTGCAATCAGTTGGAGAAGCTCCAAGCAAGACACCGTTGCTGATTCCACTACAGAAGCTGAATATATCGCCGCTTCGGAAGCAGCGAAGGAAGCTGTTTGGATACGAAAGTTCATTATTGAACTAGGTGTGATACCAAATGCGGCTGAGCCTCTGGCACTGTTTTGTGATAACAATGGTGCTATTGCTCAGGCAAAGGAACCAAGATCACACCAGAAATCCAAGCATGTGCTAAGAAGATTTCACTTGATACGTGACATCATTAATAGAAAGGAAGTCAAGATCAGCCGAGTTAAGACAGATGATAACGTCGCTGATCCATTGACAAAGCCACTCCCAAGACCTAAGCTCGAGTTCCTAACTGAAGCTGTAGGCATTAGAAACATTGAAATGTAATCTAAATTTGAGTGGGAGTTTGTGGGCTTTTATTAGTTATTGATATGTTCTTGTAAAACATTTATGATGTTTAAATGAAATTATTATTTCAAGATTATTTTAACTGTGATGAAATAATCGTTCCAAAATGATATGAACCATTTTATAGGTCATCGAAGTAAGTGACTTGATCTTGAGTCATCAAAGTCATTTAGCTTGATCATGAGACCCTATGTTTGATAGATGGCTTATATCATCCTGTCCCTAGTCGAAGGTTGTTGAAATTGGAACACCAACAACCGTGTGAGACTAGATTTGTATGTGACTTATGACAAAGTCTCAGTGTGTCATAGATGCGCGGCATCAAAGTCAGTACATAGGTGTATGTAGGGTACATACGACCGGACATGACCCGATTATAAGAACTCTTCAGGATATTTATATCTGTGTCATAAGATATTCTTACTACGACTATAGAGTATAGTCCTTAGACCTGAGTTCGCATGCATGTGACTGCACATGAACTAATGCGCTTTGATCATTGTCTAATGCTGTCGTTAAGCGATAGTTATAAGGACCCTGTTTGGGTGTATTATGAAATGAGTGGTTTACAGTGATGGAACAAGACGGGATTTGTCCCTCCAATATAAATGGAGTGAATATCTCTAGGCCAATCGGAGATTTGAATACTGGAAAATGCATGGCCATGCTCAAACGAACTGTCCCGAGTCGTTTGGATTGTCAGTATCAAATCAGAGTCCGATGAACAAGATTAGGCTTTATAAGGATGACACTCATCTTGCCTTATGACTAATCGAGATATTGAGACAAAATGATTATGAATTCAGAGATTCCAGTTCAAGTGGGAGATTGTTGGAATTATGTCCAGTAATCTCTGTACTGTCTTTAGAAAGTAAGAGTATGTCAATGATCAGACATAAGTCATATAATACTGGGGGTCATGCTGGCTTGCTAGAGTCCGCTCATGATCTATAAATCTTGGATTTATTGCCTTTATTATATGATCCCATATGGGTCACACGCCTAAGCTAACAGGAAACTATGAAGGAACGGTTCAGCGGATGTACGGTAAAAGTGCTAGGCATTTACTGTGCTTGGAGAGATAGAAGGGCCTGATTAAATCCAAGGGATTTAATCAGACTGAGAATTGGGCCCAAAAGCCCATGAGAACTAGAAGGGATTTTAATGAATAAAATCAGACCTAGCTCTCTAATTTTTCTCAAGCTTATGCGCCAACTCTCTCTCTCTCTCTGCGCCTCCCTTCTTGCTCGGTCTAGCAGCCACTTTCCTGTGTGTGCGTGTGTGAGTCTTTGGAGGATCCATCTCTTGGTGGTTCTGCTGATCTCTGACCCGTACCTTCCATTCCGCTGCATAAACAAGGTAACAGGTGAGATCCTTTATGATTCTAACAAGAGAACCTAGATCTGGTATGTTTAGGAGTTTAATCTGAAGAATTGAATCAGGATTAACACTAAACTATCCTTCAAGATGATCCCACACTCACTCAGATGATCACGAAAATCCTGGCTCAAGTATTCTCCTCCTCGGTCCGACCGAAGAGCCTTAATACTCTTACCAAGCTGGTTCTGTACTTCATTCTGGAATTCTTTGAACTTCTCAAAGGTTTCCGACTTATGTTTCATCAAGTAGACATATCCATATCTACTGAAATCATCAGTGAATGTAATGAAGTACTGATAGTTTCCTCTAGCATTTGTGGACATTGGGCCACACACGTCAGTATGTATCAGGCCCAATAGTTCACTGGCCCTTTCTGTGGGTTTATTAAAAGGGCCCCTTGTCATTTTGCCCATTAGGCAAGATTCGCATTGCTCACAAGACTCAAAGTCAAATGAGCCCAAGAGTCCATTTGAATGGAGCCTCTTGACGCGTTTCTCACTAATGTGCCCCAAACGACAATGCCAGAGAAAAGTTTCATTTTCTTCGTTAGATTTGAACCGTTTTGTATTAATGTTATATACTGGAGTAGATTGATCCAGCATGTACAGCCCATTAACAAGAGGGGCACAGCCATAGAACATATCATTGAGATTAAAGGAACACAATTTATTCTTAATAGAAAAATCAAATCCTTGTAAATCCAATAATGAAACTGAAATGATATTTCTGCTCTCAAGTTCTAAAATCAATCCAGAAGGTAAAGACAACAAGTAAGTGCCAACGGCCAGTGCTGGAACCTTCGCTCCATTGCCAACCCGCAACTCTACTTGCCCTTGCTTCAACCTTCTACTGTTGCTGAGCGCCTGCACATTAGTACAAATATGAGCCCCACATCCAGTATCTAATACCCAAGTGGTATTATCAGAAGTAGTAGTATTTACTTCAATAACAAAAATACCTGAAGATGTAGTCGCGAAGGACTTCTTCTTCTCCTTCAGACTTTCCTGGTATTTCTTACAGTCCCTGCGATAATGCCCTGCCTCTTTGCAAAAGTGGCAGATATCAGAAGGCCCAGCTTTAGACACGGGCTTGGGCTTGTCTTTTTCTTTGTTGACAGCCTTGCCATTTCCCTTGTCTGCAGCAGATTTCTTAAAACCCTTGCCCTTCTGCACCATGAGTACAGACGGGTCCTTGGCCTTCTTCAGATTAGGTTCTGCAGTCTTGAGCATACCATGTAGCTCAGGCAAAGTCTTTGTCAACCCATGCATATTATAGTTCAAGGTGAACTGGTCATATGCAGGAGTAAGAGACTGCAGAACGATATCACAAGCAAGCTCTTGGCTTATAGGACAGTCGAGTCTAGTCAAATGATCGAGATAACCCATCATTTTCAGAACATGTGGACTCACTGCTGCATCCTTAGCCATTTTACAATCCAAGAGATTCTTTACAGTTTGGAATCTCTCTGTACGAGCCTGCTCCTGAAACAACGCTTTCAGGTTTGCCATCAGTTCCATGGGACAAGTCAGGCCTTCCCACTGAATCTGCAGTTCGGGAGCCATTGTCGCCAACATTAGGCAAACCACGTCATTAGCATCTGAAGAATGCGTATCCCAAGCATTCTTCACAGCTTGTGTGGCATTATTTGCAGGTCTAGGGGGGAGAACTCTTTCAAGGACATAAGCCTTCTTCTCCTGCCTGAGCACAAGTCTCAGGTTCCTGGACCAGTTCAGGAAGTTTGATCCGTTCAATTTGTCCTTCTCAAGGGCAGAACGGATCGAGAAAGTGTTTTGTGTTGTTGTGCTTGACATAGCTGAAATTATGAGACAATAGAGTTTTAGTTATTTAGTTCATAAAAGAGTAATCTTAAAACTTATAAGAAAACTCGCATTGCATTCAAAATTTCTTTGTTTAACCTCATAAGAATGCAATGATTCCGAGACCCATGTTCAATCAAAACCAAAGTGGGCCACTGGCCGTCACCCGGAATTAGCTTTACTTGGTAAGCATGCACACAGCTAGTTATATCTATATAACTCTCGGTTGTGGATTGGGCCCAAGGCCCAATTCACCATATGTCTCAAGGCCCGGGACTCCCGATGGCCCAGTCAAGGAAACCAATCTCTTACAGCCAAATAATCACTAAAGTCTGGGACTCCCAATGAAATTAGTGACTATATACTACTTTACTTACGCAAAAACAGACACCTCACACTGTAAGCCATATCTGTAATTGAATAAGCGTTAAGTAGTTGACAACATTGGGCAAGACATCCAAGCTTGATATTGGTTTTGAGGATTTTAGGTTTTCTTTCCAAAAATAGAAGATTACTATTTTGGGAAACTTACTTATTTTAGAAACTTTCTAAATCTAGAAACATGCTAAAAATAGAAATTTCTAATTTAATATTTTATTAAAGTTTTTCGGTTGGGTCACAAATTATAGACCCAATTCTTGGTCCAAGACCACAGAATTCCAATTGGCCCAATAATTTGACATAACCGAGTCGGTTCATTAATTCTGGTCCAACACCAAATTAACTACTAAATCCAACTGGTTATTTACTAAACCAGACCAGCTCTAAATTATTTGGTCCAACCAAATCAAACTTAGACCAGCCTTCGGTTTAGGTTAAAATTCAATTTTGAATTTAAATCCGGTTTAACCAGAAATTAAATAATACCAATTGTATTAAATAATTTTCAGCAAACCGCGATTTGGGTTAACCGCTTGAACCACCAATTAAATTGGATCGGTTCGGTTAAGTCCAAAACCGGGAAGAAACACTTTGTGTTTTAGCCAATTTTGACTTAACTTGCGGTTTTAGCTAAAGCTGACAATGAACCACAATCGGTTTGATCGGTTCATTGTCGCGGGTTTGGGAAGAACGAACCGCGAAGCTCGGCTGAACCGATTGGCTACTCGCGGACCGTATGCCTCGCCTTCGTATCGATCGATATCACGCTCCTGCGTCGATCGATACTCGCGTGCATCAGCTCGTTGCGATCGGGTCATCGGGATAGCGAGAAGCAATCGATTCGATTCATATCGATCGATATCTCGCTCCCTCGTCGATCGACACGGGCGATCACATCGCATACTGATGGGTTTCAATCAGATCATGCGATTTTCATATTAGGGTTTTTACAAGTTGTAATCAAATTTCTTAAGCCAAATTCGATTCTAAACATTAAAACAACCTAAATATGATCCAAACAGCAAAAACCTAACGACCTAGGCTCTGATACCACTGTGGGATTATGTGTGTTAATTGGTGTAATTATCAGATTACAACCTAACATAATCAACTAGGATCTAGGTGATTGCAGTTGAATCATAAACAGATCAGGATCATTACCTCTTTAGAAGTGCAGCGGATTGATTGGTAATATCGAGATCACTTAGAGCAGATGATAAACGGCTCCTCCTAGGTATCCACACGCTTACAAGCTACTGGATCAGGTTGCTAGACCAAGCTGGAACAACAGAGAGAGAGAGGACGGCCAGACCTGAAAAATAGCAGACTACTGGTCTTACTGGCGCCTATCCTCTTCCTTATATGGGCCCAAGTGATTAAACTAATGGCCTATTAGACTTTTGGGCCCAAGACCCAAATCAGACAAAAGACTGTATTTTGTCTGGCCCAATTCTCTGTACAAATACAGTAAATGTCGTGCATCTTACCGTATTAGTTCCATTTAAATTTCCCGTTAGCTATGGTGTGTGACCCTTTGGGATCATACAATACTGGTAATAAGTCCTAAACTTATAGATCAAGAGCGGGCTCTAGCAAGTCATCATGATCACCCAGTATTTATGACTTATGTCTGATCTCGACACTTATCATACTTTCTAGAGATAGTACAGTAGATTTCAGGACATTCCCAACACACAAGAGCCTACTCTAACATCTTCAAGGCCTAAAACTACTCATAAACAGAAGGCTCCGAACATCAAATCTTTGCCAAAGGTAAAGCGTAAATCCTCTAAGTTTAAACCTCCTGACTCCACTGTTTTGAATGCAGGAAAGAGCGTTAAAACACCCAAGTGTCAATCTCACCCTACATTCCTCCCGACGTTCCTTGGACGACATCATGCTGCTACTGCTTACACACCACCGTGGATGATAAGGCATTCACAGAGACACTCAAAGTCTCAGTTGAAACCCCCATGATTGCGACCTCATTTCCAAAAGTCAAGCTAATGACTTAAAACAAGCGCTGAGTGGGAGGCAACCCACTGCTAGGTTTAATTATTTTTCCTTTTCATTTTTGGTGTTTTTCCTAAGATTTCACGTTTTTATTTGTTTTTGCTAGTTTTAGATACAGAACCCAGTCTGGAGATGTATGACGATCGTTGCTCACATGTGCAACGGTCGTTGCAATTGGTTTAAATCGAAAATAAAGGTATGTCGCGCTAAACCGGAATCAATCTGGTTCAATCAGCATCGATCGTTGCATTGTATGCAACGATCGTTGCACCCACGACCAAGGTAAGTTACCTTAAACCCTTTTTCCCTCTTTCTTCTCCATTTTCTCGTCGCCGATACACCGAGAGCCAAAACCGAAAATCACCATTTCTTCATCGATTTCTTTGATTCTAAGCACTATTTCACTTATTTTTACATCCCCAATCTGTTTCTCCTACCCATTTCTCACGAAATCAAGGTAATGTACTTCTATTTTCGATTTTCGGATTTCACTTTTAGGGTTTTAGAAATTGGAAATTTTAGATGGAATTGATGAATGCATGTTGACATGATTATGCTTTAGGTTGTTTAGTGATGGATTGTTGTTGATTTTGTGGTTGATAACACGATTTAGAACGATTATGCTAACTGTTGATTGCGGCCAGAATCGCTAAGCACCGATCGTTGCACTAAAGCAACGGTCGTTGCTCTGCGATTCTGGGGAAATGTTCGAGTATTAGAAATCGCCTTGCAACGATCGCTGCCTTAGTGCAACGGTCGTTGCACGACGATTCCACAGAGAGTTGCCGAGACTGATTTGTTCAAATTTTCTGTTTTGCAGATGGCAACTCAGAATCAACCCCGCAAGAAACGAGCAACAGCCGCAAGCGCCTCACGACAATACATTCCACCACCGAAATGGTTGCATAGGGATTCTGATCCTCCACAGCCGTATCATTTGGTTCATGCGACCATAGGACCACCATGGCCAAGGGCAGAGAAACTTCTGATCCAGAGTGATCGCAACTGGAGTGGTTCTATCAAGAGGATGCTCGGTACGAACGATTTCACAGAGAGGCCGCTACACGAGTACTGGGACGAATACGACACGTTGCTGTATAACGGTTGGTGTGGTATGGAGATAGCACCAACCAAGTTCGCTGATTACTCAACCTGCAAGAGTCTCGGCATAGACACGCAGGTTATGGAGCTGTGCAGAGGCATTGGTCTGGGGACAATGCCGATGCAGCCTTACGATTTATACCCAGAGCTGGTGAGACAGTTGCTTGCCACATGCAGGGTTGTCTACCCGAACCCGGACAGCATGGATGCTCGAGGAGGCACTTTCACCTTCATGTGTCTCGGCGCCAGGTATCGAGTATCCCTTCTCGATATCTGTAGGATTTATGGGTTTAGCATTGAGCAGCCACACACCGACATGACCCTTCCATGGGCGCCAGCAGAGGCAGTGCAGTTCTGGCAGTACATTGGTGGTGGACGGTATCACTCACGGACTACGCCTGTTATTCAGGTTAGGCATCCGGTTCTCAGGTATGTCTTGCGTATCTTGGGACGCACTCTATTGTGCAAGCATGAGGCCAACAAGATGCGCAAGAACGAGTTGGAGTTTCTATTTAGAGGACTGACAGAGCAGTTCAGGAGTACTGATGTGAGAAACCCGGCTAGGAAAGTCAACCTGGGAGCCGTATTTGCTCATCATCTTTGCGAGCTGCAGAAGAAGCCTTATGAAGGCGCGCGCAAGGAGACAGTAGGGAGTCTTCTCACTCCTATTTTCAGACACTGCGGGATCCCTATGAGGGATACAGAGTGCGTTACTGAGCGCGAGTTCTTGGATCTCAGTCACTTGCAGAGTGCTACGTGGCTGAAGGAGGGGCAAGTGTGGGTCTACCACGACCCTGAGGATACACAGTATGGCATCGATCTTCCTGCTGCTAGGTATACTCGGATCGATACCATTGATGCTTTGAGTTTCCACCCTCCCGCTAGCGCTCGATGTGCAGTGCCTACTATGGCTAATCCGCTGGGAGAGCCTTCCACACGAGCTTCGACTTCTGCTGCCCCTACACCTGCTGCTGCCCCTGCTCCACAGGACATCGGTCCATATCCAGCCCCGTCTATGCATGTGCGTGAGATGTCTGAGGGTGATTGGAGAGAGCGTCAGGAAGGTATGTTCAAGACCATTTGGGATTTCCTGCGCGGCTGCACTTGCAGGAGAGAGCCACAGGTTGATCAGCCCGTACCCGTTTCTCGACGCAGACGACGATCCCCGACTCCTCCTCCCCTGACTGATACTGATGCTGCAGCTGAGGCAGCCGATGACGATGCACTGTACGGTGGGATAGATGATATTAGCGAGTGAGAGTGATCTCCATTTTCAGACTTTCGGTTCTGTATTCTGACTTTTTCTTTTCTTTTGCACTTTTCTCCTTTTGATTTTTAGGACTCTACTATGTTTGGATGATTTGTACTTTATTTGGTACATCTTTTGCTTCGATTTTACTAATTTTCTAGTGTTTTCAGCCTGCAGGTTTTTAAAAATTGGCATAAACCGACGGACTAACCTGCTAACTAGCTGTCTGATCCGATATGCGCATTGCAACGATCGTTGCTGCTTTGAGCAACGATCGACACCCAACAAAATCGCCTAGCAACGATCGACGCACCTAGTGCAACGATCGGTGTTTGAGCGACAGAGGTAAAACCCGACAGAACTAAAACATCCATTAACAATTTTTCTTTATTTTTACCAATCTTTCGCTTGACACTACTGGGGACAGTGTGTGTTAAGTGTGGGGGAGGTGCTACTGACTTTTGTTTTCTGTTTTCTTAAGAGTCAGTCCATTTTTAAAAAATTTTTTTTTTTGTTTTATTGACTCAAAATTGTTTAAGTAAGAAACTATGATTTTCTGAGAAGATTTACAAGACTTGCAGGAACTTAAGTAACCATTGGGATGAAGTTGCAGGATCTATCTCTGACTATTAGAAAACCCCATCACAGATCAACCTACTGGGAACACCCACATCACTTCAGGTATCAGAGGATCCTTTTACTAACTTCAACTTAATACTGACTTAGATTTCTCACCTAAGGGCTTGGTATACTTTGTGTCGGATTCCCTTGTTAGTTCTGACACAGCCTGTCAACCTATCCTATTTAGTTCCCTTCTCCCCTTCTATAAAGTAAAAAAAAAAAAAATAAACAGAGGATGAGTTAGTAACTCCGAAGTGGTCATGGGAATGGTAGCAAACACTATTTTCTGTCATGTGATCCATGGAATGTGTCCAAAGTACACCCCATAACGGGAAGAACACTGATAAAAAAATAAAATGATACCCAGTGGGGAAAAATCAGTTGTTAAAGAAGGGAAAGAGAAGAAAGGGACTAGAGAAAGATAGTATGGTGGTCTAGAGCTGATAAGGTAAGAATCCATGTGCCCTTTGATCGATACTCCTTAGGTGAGACCGCACTTAAATACTTGCAGAAGTCAGTAGGGAGAATTTGAATGCTTGAATGTGATTGTGGAGTTTACTTAGGACAGTTGCTAAGTGTGGGGGAAGTACATGTTGGTCTTGATATCCTGTAATTGATTCTTTCAGTGGTTTACTAAGGGGAATCTGAGTATTGTAGCTTCTAGGATGAAAAGAGTTTCTGAAGAGTTTTCAAACCTCTTGACTACATTTAGTTCTTTGTCTTGCTTGAGGACAAGCAAGAGCTAAGTGTAGGGGAGTTGATATACCATGGATTTTAGGGATTTTAACCATGGTATATGTGTTATTTATCGAGTCTTTTACTACGCTTTAGAGTCTTTTCAGGTGTTTATTAGGTATAAGCACATTTGGAGCATATTTGGTGATTTTGGCACTTTCTGGAGCTAATTGGAGTATTTGGCCGAGAGATAGAGTTCACTGTTGATATTTCCTAGCTGCAACGATCGTCACACTTATGGCATCGATCGTTGCACCAGCGAGATGGGCCAAACGACGGTTTAATGAAGAATGATGAAATTGCAATTTCGCCCAGAAATTCCCGATATTTACAAAGAAGCCACAAAACGTGTTTTAGGATTATAATTAGGTTTTACAGCCACTTGTTAGGCTAAGCTTTTCTTACGTTAAGTTTTACTCAGAGAGAGTTGAGGGGCTGATCCTGATCTCGAAAGAGACTTGATTTTGAACCCCAGTTCTTATTTGATTATATGATATTTGGTTTTCTACTTATGATATCTTCTGTCTGGATGAATATGTCTGAGTAGATCACCTGTTAGGTTGAAGGATTCTCATTAGGGATTTCAGAGAATTATAGTTTAATTAATCTGTAGAGATTCATATCTGCTAGTTCTTTATCTAAGTTGGTCTTAATGCTAAATCTGAAGTAGCTAATCAGAGTTATGATGTTAGGTTGATTAATTCAGCGGAAGTTGGTTAATTTAACTAGAAAGAACCTAGATAAGCAATTAAACTATTCGCAAACGAAAGTTTGGTTTAGGATAATTGTGAACATATCAAACTTGGGAATAATGCTAGTTTAATCTGTTAGTTCTCGCAAACGAAAGTTTGGTTTGCTGCACTTAGACTTAGAGAATTATTGCAAAGGAATTTGGTTAATTCTATATCAGTGTTTGAGTTCTAGAACAGTTATTGATTAGATCTAGATAGATTGATTGCTTGCGTTCCTGATTTCCTGAGAACTCCTGAAACCTAACGCTTCGCCTTCTTGCTTACCAACTCACTTGATTTACTTTGCTATTTCGTTTACTGTTTTCACATCTGCTTCGCTTAATTTAATCTGAACTACTAATAATCTATTGAGTGACTGAGAGTCCTTGTGGGATTCGATACCTTATATACTACGATTGCATTAACTGTGCACTTGCAGTAGAATAGGGATAAAACTAAACCTATCAGATATCAATTAGAGATGGGTTGGCAGATATAAAGATTTTGAGAAAATTAGCGAGATGATTCGAAGGAGAATTCGGAAAAGGGGAAGAACAAAATAAAATCAGGGTTTATATTTGTGGTAAATGAGGAATTTTTGACACTTAGTTGAAAAATGTTGGGTTTAGGCCGGTAATCGAAATGTTTTGGGCTATAAAATCGGGTTTGGTTTTCTGGATTAATTAGACAAATTCGGATGAACGTCTTCAATATCTGGATCAAAGTAAAACTGTGAATAATACACGAATCTTGGACAAACGGAATACCTAAATACAATGACAATAACAAAATAATTAGTAAATATTCCAATAATGGACAAATTAAACACTTAGTCAATTGAAATAATTGAAAGTTATTTTAATACTTTTTTACTTAGATTAGTATTCGCACGCCAAAACCTCAATACCACAATTGATTCATAGTTCCCAGTAGAGTACATGAATTCATAAAACTTAATCGCATGATGTACCTAGCCAAGCATTTGATGTATTTTCCACTTTTAAAAAATTAAGATGTGAATGATTTAATAGGTACAACTTAGGTGGAAACAAGTATATGAAAATTTCCTAAATTAAATTGTAAAAATGAAGATCTTACTTCATTTCCCTTAGATGGAAACAAACTTGTTTAACAAGATTAGAAGAACTAGTTCTCATGTCGATCCTATTATGTTCATATGATTTCATTTCACCCACGAACTTGATGCATCCAATAACACCTACAATATATATATATATATATATAAATAAGATCAATATAACAATTAAAGAAGTTTAATATAAATATATATATGTCTAACAAAATTTATAATTTTCTTATAAGAAAATTATAAATGCAGATATTAAAGAAAACAACCAATAGTGTACTTAAGTGAGTTTTTGGCACTCTAGTATGGCGTGGATGCCAACAAAATCATAAAAATCATCATCAACAACAGTGAAACAATTTGATATATGAGATTGCTCGACCATAAGAATCTTTTCGGAGTAATTTTGTTTCTCGGTTCAGTTGGATTATAAATCACAACGAAGTTTTGAATATACTTTCAGGATCCATCATAGAAATGGTTATTAATTTTATGAAAGAAATCACATGATATTGTGGCCTCTTTTTTGAAACCCTAAAAATAAAAATAAAATAGTAAACAGAAAAGTATATAAAATAAAGAAACACATAAAGAAATTTAAAGTTGTGCTTTCATATTTTACGTTTGTTAATCAAGCAGACATGTTCATCACCGAGGATAACATGACACTGAAGACCATGTGAAGAAACATTAGTAATTCATTTCTGAATGATCTGATCCCTACATGCCAATTTCCTTTTAAAATTATCGACATACCACATCAAAGATAACTTTTCCATCTGTTGTGTTTAGGTTTTTAGATTTTTGTGTTTTTTTCTTAGGAATGAATCGAACGATACAAGTAGAAAAAATGAGATGAAGGGGTTGTTAGTGTGAAATATTATAACCGGTTTTCTGATGGTATAATAAATTAAATTCTGATTTACCTAATTTATTTATTGTGTATAAATGTACTTATCATGTTAAGGAAATTTAATAATATCGATCTAGAGGAACACTAAATATTCTTCCTGATTTTGCGTTAATGTGTCAATATTTATTGCTTGCAAATCATTTTTTTTTGTCAATCTCTGCAAATTAGTAGAT
This sequence comes from Orychophragmus violaceus, assembly GCA_030180135.1. NCBI lineage: Eukaryota > Viridiplantae > Streptophyta > Magnoliopsida > Brassicales > Brassicaceae > Orychophragmus > Orychophragmus violaceus. Next base: position 95,264,191 of record CM058238.1, read on the forward strand.
GTGTTTGTTTGTAGGTTTACGTCAAATTATAACTCTACTAAATTAATAGAAATTTTTTTGGGTTTGTATCTTAAAAAAATTATCGAATGTGACAAAAATGAAGTAAAAATTATCTAACCGACCGAGAACACTCGGAAGGGATGTTTCCTCGAGAAACAAAATTTCTAGAGAATGAGTTGTTTCGAGAAAATAACTTATACATAAACGAACCTCAAAATTTTCAATAATTATTGTATTATCCTTAATAATCATAATTGTCCAAGTTGGTTGTCATAATCTCTGAGGGATTATTGCATGATTTTTAGTACCATGTGAAAAAGAGGAAAAATATATATAGTTTGCGTTGAAACTTAACAACAAAATATAGATCAATTGACTAAAATTTAACACTAACCCTTCATCAACCAATATGAAATCAATTGCTGGAACTATAGGGGAAATAACTTATTCCATTTTCTCATAATTTAGGCTTTGATTCGCCATATATAAAATAAACAGTGTAAACCAAAAATAATAGTTAATTTCTGTATTTAAGACACTCATAAAAATTTGAATCTATGATATCATAGTTGTAGTTTTAGTTGATCCAGCTTATATATATGATTCCGATGTGTTAGATCCAGATTCATAATTTAAAATGTTAATATATTATAGATTATTTTCGAATTTCCAAAATTATAATTCTTTCTTTACCAGTGAATATAGATCTGAATATTTTCTGTAGGTAACTTGAGAACATTTCGAAAATATATATTAGTGTCTGAATCTCCATTTAGATTTAAAATATTATTCGCGACGTTAATAATTTACCGAGTGAAATATATTTAAAATGATTCAGTTTATCTAATATATATATATATATATATATATATATATATATATATATATATATATATATATATATATAATAACAATGTATATTTTGATGCATTTTGTTTTTGTATATGAAAATGCAAAAATATTGTAATATAGAGCAGAATATGATGATCTTTATTTTATTAGTAAAACCATATTAACGACATAAAATATGTACAAATTATTTATTATATGCATTTGATGCCAAATGTTAAGCCATAAGGACATTTTTTTATAAATGCATTTATGATAGTAAAATAATCTTTATTGAAAAAAAAACAAATTATAAAACCACTTAATGATAAAAAAGTAAATTCGACATAGTGATGATAACCAATTAAATAATAAATGAAAATACCATTGCAATTTTTTTTAAAAAGTAAATGAAATTTTCTTAAGATTATTTTCTTCTATATTAATCCAATGATTGTTCTTTAAATTCTGTAAAGATATCACTTATAACTGCAATTGATAAAAAAAATCACTAGACAAAACCTGGAGAAATTATATTACTAAAACTTACATATGATAGTCTCACTTCTTAATGTCTGTAATATCGTTATCAATTAACACTTCAGTAACCTCATCAATATATGTGACATACTTTTTCTTTATTTTTAATGAATATACTTTATAAGTTCAATAATAAATATTAGGGTAAAAGAACATGGAATGCCGTCAATTTTATAGAACGCATAATGCAATATTTGATAGAATCAAGTCCATGTTAATTGCTTTATACAATCACTTTGCATTTTGCCAAACAGAACATATAGAATGATATTGCCACTACTAAAAAGAAATGTAAATATAAAATAATAATAAGATATATCAGATAAAAACATAACTTATATGATTAGTGATTAAAAATACATTTCATCAATAAGTTCAAATCTAATATTGAATGGTTTTGGACCAACTTTATGATTGTCTTCCAAATCCTCAACCGCTCGGATTAAACCAATTACATATATGTGAATTTTAAGGAAGAACTGTTAATAATATATCATATTTTATCAAATATCTATTTGAAACAACATAAAGAATGGCTCACCAATCAAGTAGGTGTTAACTTTTGATTGAATATCAAATTTTGTGAATTCACAAAATAACCTTCTCGCTAAACCATCAATGGGGGTGATCAAAGTTTCATGTTTGAAAAAAACATTTAGTGGATATTTAGTTGTTCGATTAATACCCATTTAAGGTTTAATAAAAAAACTTGAAAAGCTAGAATGATTTGATACTTTTGGTGAACAAAAGATCATACTGTAGTTTAGTTGGGTTTTCGATATTAGCTTCAATCTTACAATCCTAAAAAAACGACAAATTGAATAGAGAGTAAAACCTTATTTACCGAACAAATTTAAATTTGTATGAATTTAAGTGAAGACCAAAATATTATGTAGAGAAACTTTCTTCATCCCTAAGTTAAAATATTAACAAAAGCTGAAGAATTACTTACAGATTCATCAGCTAAAATCAAGAAATAGGTTTGCTTCACAGACCCATATGTAATCTATTTTCGTACAATAGTGACGTTAATAGTAGGATTAACTTTCTGAAAGGATAATTCCTTTAAAGGAATGGAATTTGACATTAAGGAAATGTAGAACAAATCAAGACAAAATAGTTGTAGGGTTTTATTTTATTAGGGGAGATGATGATATGAAAAATTAGGTATTTTACACTTGTATATATAGAATATAGAGGTATTCCTACGATTTTTCCAGTCAGCAGCACTAAGATTGAATTTACATACAATTGATAAGTAAAAACATTTTAATATATTAATTGTTTGTTTGGAATTTCTTGAATGTGAACTAAACATAAAGTGTGTAACAATTTAGATAGTTATAGATGTCATATCTAATAGTTGTGATTTAGATAAACATAATTCAATTCTTAATATGTTTTAGTGTTTTTCATCTACGCAATATTTTTTTTTAGATTCTATACGATATTTGTTATATTTAAGCACAAAACTGAATAATTATCAAAAGTTATTCTAAATCATGGTACAAGTAAACAACATGTATAAGAGTTCAATAAATATCACAAACCATAAATCTATAATTTTTTAAAATAACAGAAAGGACAAAAAACCAATTTATTACTTTGGATATATCAAATATAACTACACCTCTATTTTTTGTTTAGTTCTTCGATATTTATCTATATAATGGCAATTGGCATAAATAAAATAGTAAAAAATAATAATTAACAGAAGATGAAAGTATGGTACACATATCAAACTTAAGGAGAATACAAAGTAAGATAATCAAAAGTTATAGAGAAAACCATAAACACAATTCCATAGTTCTGAAGTGAAAATTCAAAACATAAATAAGTTTTCAAACATTCTAAAATGAAAGAAAATTCATTAACCAACAACCAACAGATCATCATATATAGGGTAACCCTTTTTCAGATTTGGTCCAGACTATTCTTTAACTTAAAGGAGGCTTAGGAACATGAAAAGAAAAACAACCATATTAAAATAGTAAGACATAAGACCCCCAAAAATATAAACATGATCCAATAAAAAATATGAGGTATTAGGTAAATAACTTTGGACTAAATCACTTAAGTCTTGAATTTCATAGGCATTAAATCGTTTGTTAGAAATTCGTTGAATAAGTAAATCGTAATTATTGGTTACTTTACACTAACTAGAACAAATTTTAAAACGATTGGAAATTTTAACATACCACTACTTTTTTGACTATATCAAAGCATTGGAACCATCAAAACAATATCTAATGATCATTTTTTGCCCATGCCTTCAATAATCTATCAACAAAATCTCCATAGACCACACAATCCAACGCATTGTCGCTATGTATATTAACTATAAATAAGCTTTCAAACATTCTAAAAATATTCTACATGAAATAAATGAAAGATGTACTTACTCCAAATCTCTAATCCAGACTTTTACGTGAATACTCCTCAATAATTTGTGTCTCGATCCTTTGTAGAATCCACATGATCTCTTCTGAAGCCATCAATTCCAATCACAACACCAACCAAATCTTTAACTAACAAAAAAACAGCAACCAAATCCATAAACATATACTAATAAATAATAAAATATCAGAAAACTATTATTGGTTACTAAAAAATTCATACCGATTGGATAACTGCCAGTTACAGTACTATTTAAAACACCATCTATAGACTGCAAGTCTAAGTAGTGATACCATTACAGAATGTAATTTTTCAAATTACACTCGAACTTATTCGACACATGAGAATATACTATCTGTTAAGCGGTCTAACATTGGCCCATTAAAGAACATAATGTTATCCCATTGAACCCATTGAATCTCAGAATCCACAAGCCACTCGAAGAGTCCCACATAATCACCCTAAATTTCTCCTTATATCCTTTGGCCCTATTTTTATAAAGTGTAAGATGAAATCCTTACTACATCATAAGAACAAAGATTCTCTAAAATTATTATCAACTATTGAAAATTATTGTTAATAACATATTCATCCACCAAAAGTAGCTTGATCGTTTTACGGGTGAAGACCTGGTGATAAATTCAAAACCGAAGAACCTTCAATCTCAAAATCCATTTCGTCGTCGATTTGTTGATCTCAGAAATGAATTGTTACCTATCGTGCGCCATTGCAATGATACCAAACCAATTAACTAGAACAACATAAGAAAATTTGTACTCTTATTCCAGCAAAAGAACTTACCGGCAAAACCACAAGATCAAAAATTTGTTCAGCACATTTTGAGATTAAGATATTAGCAAGCATTTTTGTCCCTAAGGATGCTTCAACCTCTAGCTTTTTCTCCACAGAAGCAACAATGACTTCTGCACCAGCTCGCTGTAGAACATCAACTAACACAACAACTTATATTTCCTTTGTACCATATCAAATTGGAACAAGCACCTACATGGTTTATCAAATTTCCTCAGTTTCTATGTGCACAAACAAGATGGGAACTTTATACTCTTAGAAGGTGTAAGAGAAACCTTTTTAGAAGTAGACACGACGCCAACCGTTTTCGGCATGGACTAGTGAGCTGATTATTTTTAAGGTGCCTGCGTTAGCCAGAGACGAAACAATTTACAAAAAAAATGCCAAAACAGGTAAAGGGAACATACAAATGCAAAAGAAGAGAACACTTACAGAACACAAGCTGTTTGAGTTTAGAGATTGAGAAATGTATGTCTCCAAACAAGTAATTAGTAGATAAATCACTGAAAACAAAAGATTTGATTATAAAATACTAGTTTACACATAGTTTCATTGACTTGAGTATACAAACATTCAACAAAACTTACATAAATGCAAGAGAAGAACAGTTTCCAGGCTTATCTGGAATTTGACCGCCTAATTTATGTCTTTGCAAGTAGTCTCTATCGATAGGAAAGACAACATATTCATAAGGATCCAACTCAGTAAGAATTTACCTTATGCAAAGATTTGTGACGTCAAGAGATAACTGGGTGTGCCAATCAGGTTTCTGAATCAACCAAACATCTCTACCATATTTTCCCTGGTAAAACCTTAATTTCTTCAGTCACGCCTCGATACAAGGAAAGCTGTGAGAATACAATGGGTTGTTCTTCTCCGGTAGCTTCTTCAGCCATTCGTCCTCCGTATCTAAAACCTCCTCCGCTTCCGACGATACTAAAGTTGGGATTTTCCTTCGAATTAAGGAGGAAGAAGAAGAATCAGATTGGAAGTCTGTGTTAGCAAGTAGAAAGAGAAGATAAAGGATCAAATTCTCAGGAGATTTTTTACTCAAGTCTTATATGCTCCCCTTAGAAAAAAATTATCCTAATATATTTTTTAAATCGTATGAAAGTGTAAAAGTCAGTAAAACCATGACTTTTACTGTTATTTACAATCCAACTAGGATAATCGGTTATTCTGGTCCAATCCATTTTAATTGGGACGGGTTAAATCAAAATTCCCCCTTAAATTGATTAAGTCCCTAAACCTAAATCCGAAATCTACTTCTTCACTTTCTCCCATTTTCTTCCTTTTTAAAACCCTTTCATCCTTGATCGATTTTACACCTTATCAACCAAAAATCGAGAGAAGCGAAGAAATTGTGATGCCTCCTAGAACAATGAAATTGCGAAAGATATTCGAAGAGAAAAGCTGATGAATCGATTCGCGAAGAAGAAGCAAATCGTGAAGAAGAAAAAGAAGAAGTAGAAAAGGAATCCGATGAAGTCGAGGTCCAGGAGGAATTCGATTTGGAAAAGGAATCCGAGGAGATTCTGGTGATCAGGAAGACAGGGAGGAAGAGAATGACAAGGAGAATGAGGAAGAGAAAGAAGAAGAGAATGAGGAAGAAAATAAGGAAGAGTAAGAGGAAGAATTTTCGAGGGTTAGTCGTCCAGGTTTAGGATTTCACAAAAAAAGAAGTGGAAAAGATCAGTGAGGAACATGCTGTTGATTTGAAAGAAAAGAAAACGGTATGTAATTATTTGGAAGTAAAACCTAGTATAACTATAATTTTGGAAATTATAAAGGATCCCACTTTGAAAAGCTTGTTTGATATTGAAAGATTGGATTTTAGACATCGAAACCCGCTACATGTTAATTATTTTGTAATTTGGATGCGTAAAAGTTCGTATAACTTGACTTGGTTTGGAGAATGCACAACTTAGTGATACTTGGTGGAACTTTTTGCACAACTTGGTGATACTTGGTGGAAATTTTCTCACAACTTGGTGATACTTAGTGGAACTTTTCGCACAACTTGGTGATGCTTGGTGGAACATTTCTTGTTTGAAGAATTTAGAGGATGAAATGGAACCAATGCAGCCTACGAAGATGTTTTTACCTCCCACCGAGTATGTCAAGACAATAAAACTTTCTACAAAGTGTTATATCGCTAAGGCCGTGAAGACTATAAAAGGTATTCTCGAGAAAGAAGAGCTGAAATGGTTCTATGAGCACCCAAAATTCAAACACTTCTTCCATATGGGTAAGAATACAAGCTCCAAATGGATGGGAATGTGGATGCTTCTAATTAGGACCCTAGGTGTGGATAAGAAGATGGAGGTTTGGTTTATTGTCAATGGGGTTCTGATCCGCTATTCTCTTAGGGAGCATGCACTGATATCCAGGTTACAATGCCACTCTTACCCATACCATTATGATATATTTGGTGGTTTAGTTTTGTTTCAAAATATTTCGAAATGAACCATGTTACATATGAAGAAGTTGAGAAGATGTTCCAAACTCTGAAAGAGAAACAAAAGCTTTCTAAGGATAGTTTGAAGATAGCAGTCTTGTACATCTTATCCAGTGTGATCATTGGGAAGAAGAAGACAGGAAAAGGAGTACCTTCTGTAGATACTTTCTTCCTCAGAGTCGTTGATGATCTCGACATGTGCAAAATGTTTCCGTGGGGGATTTTGTCATTTGAAGAGAATATCAAAGGCATCTTACACTTCATGGACCATTCCAGAGGAGTAGTACAGTCATCATAGATGTGTCCTGCTTGTATTGTTCCTTTGGAGGTAACAACATTCGTGTAATCATTTTTAACTGTTTTTTTTTAATTGTGACTTGGTACTAAGTTAGCTGTGTGAATTATCTTGTGTTATAGCCCATAGAATTTGAGGCCATTCCAGTTCTGAAGAACCATTTTAGAGAAAATGTTTAAGGTGCAAAGGATAAGTGTCCGTGCAAGACGAGGGGTTTTAGTATTTCAGAAATACATGATAAGCTTGGCACTACGAAGGTTAGTAACAAATTATTTTTAATATCATACTTATTATTCATGTATAGCTAGGGTTGTTTTTAAATTTTGCTTTCTTACATTTTTAGGAGATTCGAAGTATCTTGGAGCCATCTCAAGTTGAGGTAGAGCTTTTAAGGAAAACCATGGATGTTGAGACTGGTTGGAATGATGTGGATGATCCAATCAGTGATGGTTAGAACAGACTTATAGTTAAAAGAAAAGAAATCAATCTGTTTTGAAGAGCTCTTAAACAGAGATGTGGCTGTTTGTGCATCTCATACAAATGCTAATGATTTTCCTGTTATCGAGGAAGTGGCAAAGACACAGGAGGCTGATGATCACCCGACACAAACTCCTACTGGTAATGCTCCTTATTTGCATAAATTAATGAAGGATGGATTGACTGACATAGAGTTTCGGCTAGAGATGATGTTGGAATAAAGGTTTAGGGAAGTGAATGAGAATATTAATGGATTTGGTAGTAGCTTATCAACTATGGAATCAAAAGTGAGTATTTTAAGAGGTAGACTAGGTGGAGATGGACTAGGTGTTTTAGGTTGCGATGGAATAGATGCGGAAGGTGGCGGTGTGTAGGAGACTAAAGAGAAAGGTGAAGATGGTTTTGTTCTAGATGGTGAGTGTGATGCTGTAGGAAAATTTGGTGATGGTGGAGATGGTCTAGAGAAGTTGGGAGACGCAGAAGGTGAAAATGAAGGTGAAGATGGTGTTGATGTTGGGGATAAGGTAGTGATAAATGAGGCTGGTTGTGCTAAGAATAAAGATGAAAGAAAAGGAAAAAAGGGAAGAAAGAGAGGCAGTGAGAAGAAGGAGAAGAAAGGATCCAAGAAGAAACAGAAGAAAGAGGAAACAAAGGAAGGAAAAAGAGCATTGGAACAAAAGGTTAACCAATTGAAGAAGCTCCTACAAAAAGGTGAAGATTATAAAGAAGGGAAGAAAGGGTCTACACTCGTGCATAGGAGTCACGTGTTAATGAGAGGGAAGAATGGGAAACCAACCTAGCTGATGATGAAACGACCCACCCAAACTAAAGCTTTAATATGTTATTTCGTTTTGGTGTAATCTAGTAGAACTTAATGGTATGTTTGAATTATATTTTGGTGTAAGGTCGGGTATTTAACTATGTTTTTGTTTGAACTTAAGATATAAGTTTGAATTATGTTATGTTTTGGTTTGAACTTAAACATATTTAATATGTTAATATGTTAAAACTTTTGTTTTTTTGTAGGGTATAACTAGTAAAACTATGAACAAATTTGCACAAAAATACTAAGTTTTACCAAATTATGCCTTGTTTTACCATCCCTATTTCATCATTCCTTCCCACGTTTGACAAGTGCAATTACTTAAACAATATGAAAATAAAACAACCGATAAGAAGACCAAGTGCAGTAGCCAACACAATCTTAATCTCCAAACCAAAAATCATAGTTTCTCTTCGCCACAATCTTCTCTACGTTTTCCACCTTCTTCTTCACCTGCCTGATTTTGTCATGACATTGCTGAATATCATCAGTGTTGAGAAATTGAAACTTCTCGCATAATTCAGCAAAATCAGCTTTCAAAGTCACCAAATCCTCGGTGACTGCCTCATCCCACCACTTCCAAATATGTCACTCTCCGTCGTCAATATTTGAGCAGGTATAGAACCTTCATCCCTGATTCATTTTTGTCCGATTAGTGTCAATTATCGCCTTACGCCCATAGTAAAAAAATCTCGGCATCCCCTCTTGAAGTTCATAAGCTATAGCCAATTGAGTCCCACCACTAAAACCAGACATCGAAGGTTAGCTATAGCTGTAACGACCCATCCTGTAAACGAAAAATTAGATTAAAATCACAAAATAAACGAAATTGAAACTTGTAAATACGAAACATACACTACAAGAAAACTGCCGCGTAGCTACGGCTTCGCTACGGATTTTTCGTAGCTAAGTTTTTTTGCTACGGATTTCTACGATGTACCTACGGCTCCAATCCATAGCTATGGCGTAGCTATCCGTAGCAACGAAAAGTGGTTGTCGCGTTCCGTAGCTATCTAGCTACGACTCGCTACAGATATGTCGTGGAAAGAATTTGCTACGATTAGCTACAACCAACTTCGTAGCTACATAGCTACGAAGCATTTCCGCGTCTATTCCTGTCTAATTAGCTACATCTAGCGACGGATGAGTCATGGCTACGTTAGCATTAAATAGCTACGAATTAAGTCACATATATGGAGCTATAGACAGATTGGTAGAAAGTCGTAGCTATAGCTACAGATATGGCCGCAGCTATCCGTAGCTATGTGGTGAATTATTGGGTTCATGGGTCGTCTGTATGATGGGTCAATCCATCCATCAAATCGCATCAGACCAGGCTATCTTGCAGGAAATATATTCGACTTAGCTACGGCAAAATTCGTAGCTAGCCGTAGCTATATCACGTTTTGTTTTTTAACTATTCCAACTACTAAAATTTTCGAAAATATCACGACTTCTGCTGTAGCTATCCGTAGCATAGGAAATGCTATAAAAATAAACGAATACTCTTTCGGGTTTCATAAGTTAGAAAATTTTAAAATGTAAAAAAAAATCTTTTTATCAAGAAATTTTACACTATGAGTGATTTTTTTCGGTCGAGAGAATGGATGTATGAACGTCTTAAACATTATGATCGTTCTGTTTCTGAGTGTTTTGCTGAGGGAATAAATTTTTTTGTTTCGTTTGCCTGTAATCAAGAATATTATCTTAGCAGGGAGTCTTGTTTTGTCTGTGTAAGATGTGCAAAAATAAAAAATGTGGTGATGTTGATACTGTAACGCATCATCTTATGTTAAAAGGCTTTACAGAAAACTATTATGTTTGGATGCACCATGGAGAACAAGATTATTATGGCGGTGAAGCATCTACAAGCCAATATGCCGATGAAGCATCAACTAGTCATCAAGTAGAAGAACCTGAAGCAGGATCTGGATATCCGAATTCTCAAGCTCCTACAGATGGATTCTGTGATCCCAGTGAACATTTCAACATGTTACCCGACGGTCCTAAGAATGTCGAAGAACCAATCTACCATGATCCTGTATTACAAGCTTTAGAAGCCGCAAATCAACCTCTATATGATGGATGTGCTGATGGAAGAACTCAATTATACCTCAACTCGAAAGTGATGAACTGAAAAACCAATTTCAATATCCCGGAGGAGTGTTTGGACGATATCGCTCAAACATTTAGTTATGTCCTTCCATCGCCTAATAAAGCTCTGAAGTCATATTACGAGACAAAGAAGTTGACGCGGTCTCTTGGATTGCCGTGTCACAAGATCGATGTGTGCGAGGAAAATTGAATGCGATTTTTGAAAGGAAAAGATCGTGAGTTGTCACATTGCCGGTTCTGCGGAAAAAATCGGTATGAAACAAATGTGGGTCGATCGGGAAAGAAAATACCAAAGTAGAGGATGTTTTATCTGCGAATTGGTGATCGGTTAAAGCGTCTATACCAATATCAAAGGCGACATCATCACAAATGAGATGGCATGCGGAACATGTTTCTCCGGAAGGAGAAATGCATCATCCGTCAGATGGAAGAGCATGAAAGCATTTTAAAGAGGTATATCCTACATTTGTATCTGAAAGTCACAACGTTTATCTTGGTTTATCAACTGATGGATTTAACCCAATTGGTATGAACGGGCAATCATACTATGTTTGGCCTGTCATAGTGACCCCCTACAATTTACCCCCTGGGATGTGCATGAAAAGAGAATATTTCTTCCTCTCTATATTAGTGCCATGCCCAAACCATCAGGAAAAAGCTTGGATATTTATCTGCAACCTTTGATTGAAGAGTTACAAAATTTATGGAGTGATGGCGTGGAGACTTACGATGTGTCCCGAAAAGAAAATGTCACAATGCGAGCAGCTCTGATGTGGACAATCAGCAATTTTCCAGCGTACGGTATGCTCTCGGGATGGACGACACATGGGAGCTTGGCATTGCCGTATTGTATGGATGAGACCAAAACATTATGGTTGCCACATGGAAGGAAGCACAATTGGTTTGATTGTCACCGAAAGTTTTTGGTTAGAGGTCATCCCTACCGGCGGAATGTAAATCATTCTTGAAGAACAAAATTTTTCCCGAGGATCCTCCGCCATGGCTGAACGTGGAAGAAATCTTACACGAAAGGATAAACAATATAATTGGCCTGGCAAAACGGTGGAATGCGGAGGCAGAGGACTTGACAATCCTTCTCGAACCATAAATGGTTATGGTGTTGACCATAACTGGGTGGGTGAAAAGAGTATCCTTTGGGAGTTGACATACTTTGAGAACCTACTTCTTCGACACAACTTGGATGTTATGCACATTGAGAAGAATTTCTTCGATATATCATCAACACTGTGCTAAATGTTCCTGGGAAGACAAAAGACAGCATAAAATCAAGGTTAGATCTTCCTGCGTTTTGCAAAAGACATGATTTAGAGATTACCCTGAAACACCCCATCCCGGCCATGGCCCTAGACGGACGTCCCATTAACTAATCCATTCTAAGTTGAGGTTTTTTTGCAACCTCAACCCTAAACGTTTTATACTTAGCCAAATCCTTAACAAAATTCATTCCATTCATCCATTCCGTTCTAACATTCTAAGCAAGAATAATAAGGCAAATAGACATTTTATTAATAATCAAAGGTACCAATACAATGTAGTCAAACGCATTATGCTAATAGTATTCGGTCCTAGTACAATGTCTATCTAAATACACCACTCGTCTCGGTCTTGTCCGCGCCTAGGATGAGTCATCCCCATGATCATCCTTGTTACCTGAAACCAAATCATTTCATGAATCATAATGTTTAAGTTAAGGCTTAGCAACCTAACATTTATTCTATATGATCCCCTTATATTTTTCCATTCAATTCGCAATATGATACTAAGTGTTCTAATCCAAACGTTCCATACACTTAAGCCCACAACGACCCGGACGTTCCTTAGATCCGACCGCGGCACGACCGTATGTTCATTCACGCACAACCGTAAGGTTGTCCGCGTACGTCCGTGCGTATGGTCCGTGAGTCCATTCGATCATCCGCGTGTACCAGCGTGTGTGTCGTCGACACGGTCCGACGAACGCTATCGCGTGGTCAGTCCGCGTACTTACGACCGATCGCGTACTGTCCGAGAGATGCTTTGATCGACCCGCGACGTACCGTGATCGCTTGACGCATGTACCGCGTTAGTACCGTGATCGTGTGGCGCATGTACCGTGGATCAGCCGTACGTCCGTGAACGGACGCGACTGTTCGTACGAACGGATGCGATCGTTCCGCGGACGGTTGCGATCGATCCTTCGGTTCATACGGCAATCCGCGATCATCTCGACCCTACTGACGGTATACGTCCCACACGATACGGTCCATGCTTGGTTACGGTAGCGGTTCATTCGGACGTCTAGTCCGATTCACGTCAAGACCGGCTACGCCTCTGTCTCACGGTCTCGGCCAACATCCCCCAAGATACGCCGTTAACCGCCGAGACGCGTCAACCCATTCGGCCTCGTCATGACTTGACCGTACATAAACCGCGTATGCCTATCTTCACGACCATGGCCCTTGGCCGGTCGTGTGTGACTAGTATATGAACGATTTGAATACCGCATATAGACTCTCTCTATAAGCGGTTTGACTTAGAAGAAAAGAAGAGCAATCCGGCCAACATCTAAAGCGGCCTTTGGCCTAGCGGTTTGGCCGCGGCCGTGGATAGAGTGGTCACGGATGTTACCTTAGAGGTTGTGGTCGATTTGCCGGGGTCCTTAGCCATTTCTCCAGCCATGGTTTCCACTTCCAACCGCCTTGATCAACCACCAACTCCTTCTTAAGCGCTCGGCCTTCTCCCTTGGAATCCGGCCGCTCCTTCTCTCTTTCTTTCTCTCTTTTCTCTCGGTTTATATGGCTTATGCCTTAGAGAAAATATTGGGATTCTTCCCTTGTGTGTGTAGTGTGCGAAAATGGCCCTTAAGGCTTGTATTTATAAGCCTAAACTCGCCCCATAACCGCCCAAGGAGAAGAGGCACAAGTTGGCTTGCGAATGGTCATGACTTCCATTGGCAACCATTCGCTATTGGCGCCTTGGTCAGCTAGTGTCACTAGCTGACCAGCTGATTCCACACTTCTACACTTCAGCTTAGCTGAGCTAAGCTGGTCACTAGCTTCTCTAGCTGATAGCTCGGCCGTCCAGCTGGTTTCTCTTAGGTTAAGCTCCCGTTTAGTCGAACTTAACCCTTCTCTGCCCATGGAACACTCTTATAGATCTTTTAGATCGTGAGTTCTGACTTCTGGTTCCATGAACAGCCCGAATGGCCCTTAGGTCGGTTCGGGGATGTTACAAGTCTCCCCCCCTTGAAATGGATTCGTCCCTGAATCCGATCCAAGGTGTTCGTTCCTTGTAAACTCCTCAAACCACTCTGGATAGTCGGCCTTCATTCTGTTCTCGGTTTTCCAAGTTATCTCCTTAACCCCATTGCAGATCCATTCAACCTTCACCATCTGGATGACTTTCTTTCTGGTTGCTTTTTCCAACCTATCCAGAATCCTCAAGGGCCTTGTTTCCAAGGTGAGATTTGCCTTTAGATCCTCGGGAATCTCGGGCATAATCTTATCCTGATCCGTTAAGCACTTGCGCAATTGGGAGACATGGAACACGTTGTGGAACGCTTCCATCTCATTAGGCAAGTCTAGCTTATAAGCAACCGTCCCGACCCGTTCTAGGATCGTGAACGGTCCTAAGTATCTTGGATCAAGTTTTCCACGTTTGGAAACCCTTGCCCTTCCTTTGAAGGTGATCATCTTAAGGTAGACTCGATCCCCAACTTGGAATTCGATGTCTTTCCTTCTTTTATCTGCGTAACTCTTTTGGCGGTCTTGCGCCTCTTGCATCTTGGCTCTTAGGAAACGGATTTGCTCCGTTGTTTCCTCAATTATCTCTGGCCCAAGGACTCGAGATTCACCCACTTGCGTCCAGCATAGTGGAGTCCTGCAGGGCCGCCCATACAACGCTTCGTAGGGGGACATTCCGATGCTTGCTTGGTAACTGTTGTTGTAAGCAAACTCGGTCAAGGGTAAATACTTTTCCCAAGAGTCTCCCCAGTCTAGAACACATGATCTCAACAAGTCTTCTAACGTTTGTATGGTCCTTTCAGACTGACCATCCGTTTGTGGATGATAAGCCGTACTCATGTTCACTCTTGTTCCTAGGGCTTTCTGGAAAGCTTGCCAGAAATAAGAAGTGAACCGACCATCTCGGTCTGAGACTGTGCTTGCTGGTACACCATGAAGTCTTACGATCTCATCAATGTACTTTTCAGCAAGTTTACCAACTCCATCAGTCTTCTTGATGGCTAAGAAATGCGCGGACTTGGTCAGTCTGTCCACCACTACCCAAATCGTGTCTCTTCTTGACCGGGTCACCGGCAGTCCAGATACAAAGTCCATCGTAATGCTATCCCACTTCCATTCCGGAATGGGTAAACTTTGCATCAGGCCGCTCGGGACTTGGTGTTCAATCTTGACCAATTGACACGTTTGGCACTTAGACACCCATTCAGCAATGTCTTTCTTCATCCCGACCCAATGATAGTACCGTTTGAGGTCTTGGTACATCTTGGTCTGTCCGGGATGTATAGAGAACTTAGACTGATGAGACATCCTTAGGATTTCTTCCTTAAGGCCTTTCACATCGGGAACACACACTCGACCATTCACCACAACCGTCCCGTTGTTAGTGAACTGATACTCAGTGTTGTTGTTATTAACCGATTTCATCAACTCTTCATCATGCTCTTGGGCCAACCTGACCCTCGTCAGCAGATCCGCCTGATCTGCTGCTCCAAGTCCTAGTGGCTCATTGTCCACGGTCAGGGCATTAAGGTGCAAGGACCGGACCAATCCGATCAAGGTCTCTGCATCCTTTTCCGTGGCCACTTCAGTTCTTTTCCGACTCAAGGCATCTGCAACCAAATTAGCCTTTCCTGGATGGTAAGTGATGTCTAGATCGTAATCCGCCACCAATTCCATCCACCTTCTCTGCCTTAGGTTAAGGTCAGGCTGAGTGAACACATACTTCAGACTCTTATGGTCGGTGAATAGTTGCACTTTGGCTCCGTAGAGATAAGATCGCCAGATCTTAAGTGCAAAAATCACAGCGGCCATTTCGAGATCGTGAGTGGGGTAGTTACCCTCGTGTTTTCTCAACTGCCTTGAGGCATAGGCTATCACCTTCCCGTCCTGCATCAGAACGCACCCTAACCCGTTCCGGGATGCATCTGTGTGGACCACGTATGGTACATTGTCTACTGGCAGTGTTAGGACAGGTTCCTTGGTTAACATATCCTTCAAGTCATTGAAACTCTTCTCCGCGGCTTCAGTCCATTCGAACTTCACGTTCTTTCCGGTCAGCTTAGTCATAGCCTTAGCCATGCTTACAAAACCTTGGACAAACGGCCTATAGTAACCGGCCAGCCCGAGGAAACTTCTAACCTCGGTTGCGTTCCTCGGCCGCGGCCACTCTTCAATTGAACGGATCTTGTCCGGATCAACTGAGACACCATCATCAGACACTATGTGTCCTAGGAACCCTATCCTCGTTTGCCAGAAGCTACACTTGCTGAGCTTGGCATAGAGCTTCTGCGCCCACAGGATTTCCATTACGATCCTTAGATGTTCACCGTGTTCTCTTCGGTTCTTGGAGTAGACAAGGATGTCATCAATGGATACGATGACGAACTTATCCAACCATTCCCGAAAGACACCGTTCATCATCTTCATGAACGCAGCTGGTGCATTTGTTAGACCAAATGGCATGACCACAAACTCATAGTGACCATACCGAGTTCTAAAGGCTGTTTTCCTCACGTCCTCAGGTACTATCGGGATTTGATGGTACCCCGAAGCCAGATCGATCTTGGAAAACACCGTTGAACCCTTTAATTGATCCAACAATTCATCTATCCGAGGCAATGGGTACTTTTTCTTCACAGTAACCCGGTTTATGCCTCGGTAATCAATGCACAACCGAAGGCTTCCGTCCTTCTTCTTGACGAATAGCACGTGCGCCCCCCATGGAGAACTACTTGGCCTAATAAAGCCTTTGTCTAGTAGTTCTTCCAGCTGCTTCTTCAGCTCAGCCATCTCGGCTGGAGCCATTCTATATGGCGCCTTGGAGAGAGGCTTGGTCCCTGGTTCTAACTCAATGACGAACGGATCAGACCGGTCAGGCGGTAAGCCTTCTAGGGCCTTGAACACGTCCTCAAAGTCGTTGACCACTGGGATCTCTTCGACCTTTGTCTCCGGCCCAACCTCCTTAGTAGTGATGGTGGCTAGGTATGCTTCGCATCCCTTTTCCAGCATCCGTTCTGCTTGGATAGCAGAGACGACCAAACTCCCCGAAGTTGGTCTTACTCCTTGGAACACGACCCTTCCCTCTGGCCGTTCCAACTTCACCCTTCCTCGGTGGCATTCAATGGTGGCTCGGTTTTGTCCAAGCCAATCCATCCCTAAGATCACTTCATGATTCTTAAGTTGGACTATTACTAGGTCAGCTGGCATGTCCATGCCTCCAATGGAAACGGGAACCGCCTTGACTAATCCTAGCATTGGCATCACTTGCCCACCGGCCGCATTTACAATGCCTTGGCTGGCCGTTTGTTCCTTTTGGAACAAGCCTTTCCCAATCATTCCGGGACTCACAAAACTATGTGTAGCCCCAGAGTCAAATAGAGTGAGTGCCTCAACACCACCTATTGTAACGGTCCCTACACATTCCCCCAAATGTCTAAGTGTCCCGCCCTTTTCCCCAATGTATGCAATGCATTTAAAAATTGAAGAAGTAGAGGTCTTAGTGACGTACCAGTGATCGAGTCGTAGGAGCCGGCTTCGGTCGAGTCTTTCACCAGATTGTAGACTCGGGGTGTCCCGGCTTGGCCCTTGGCCTTAACCGCGCGACCTTCTTGTCCCCGGTTCCCTTCTGGCGCCTTCTGCTTATCACCTTGCAGCTTCGGGCAATCACGCATGTAATGCCCGGTCTTTCCACATTGGAAACATGTCAATGGTCTTTCTGTCACCCTTTCTTGCCCCTTTTGTGGACAGCTTGTGACTTCATGGTCTTTGCTGCCACACTTCGCACATACCTTCCCGGCTTTCCAACACTCCCCCAAGTGATATTTGCCACAGTTGGTACACTTCGTGCGGTCAGAGGATTGGCGATCAGCCCCCACTTGATCCCATTTCCTCTTTAGGTTCTTCCCGGATCGGTTGGCCTCTTTGTCATGTGCCTTAGTACCGACGCGGTTCTCCTCGGCCATGTTGGCCTCCACAGTAGCAGCTCGTTCAACCAGCTCAGAGACTGAGTCATAGGAGCAAACCGAGCAATGAGTCCGCAGTTCCACACGCAGGCCGCGCAGGAAACGGGCGCACTTGAGCCGGCTCATCCTCAACATCACGTCCCACGTACTGTCTGAGACGATCAAACTCTGCCTCGTACTCACGGACCGTCTTGCGGCCTTGGGTCAAGCTCAAGTACTTACCCTCCATACGATCCCAAGCCTCAGCTGGGAAGTACTTCCGGTTGAACTCAACCTCAAAGTCAGCAAACGAGTCAATGAGACCCTTGGTGCGCCTGTCCACTGACAACCACCAGTTATGCGCGTCCCCTTCCAGGAAGTGAACCGCAATGTCCTTCCGGTAGTCCTCGGGACACCGGGTAGATCGGAAGTTCCGGACAAGCCGTGACTTCCACTCATCGGCCTCAAGTGGGTCTGCACTTCCCTTGAAGTGCTTAGTGCCCAACTTGGTGATGTGACCAAGAACGTTGAGGTAGTCCACCTTACGGTTCTTTCTGGGAACCGGTGACTCTACCACTACTACGTCCTGTTCATCATCACTAAGGCCCTTGGTCTCCACGACCTTGGCCTTAAGCCCTTCAGAAAACGACTTCTGACCAGAAGAGATGTTCTGGTTCAGTGCCGTCAACTGGTACATGACCTCCTTCAGCATGGTCCACATATGTCCGATGTTCGGGACCGCGGTAAATGGCTCACCATCGCCGCCCATAGCATCGTCCTCCTCACGGCCGATCTCATCTCGAGCCGCGTGAGACGAGGATTCGCCCACATCATCCTGTCTACCCTCAACCTCGATGTCTGGTTCAGTAACCCTAGTCGAGTTGAGAATGTTAGGATCTGTGGGACCCGTGCTCTTCTGGGTGACCTCAGGACCGGTCATCCCAGGTTGGACAGGCGTGGTCTGGTCCTTGGATCCTTGTCCGTTTCCAGCCACACTCTTATCCTTAGTACGCTTTGACTTGCTTTTTCCAACCTGAAGATCAACAAGTTAAGACATTCAAGACAAGCAATCTTCAAGTCCTAAACAAGTCTAACAATTCCTACACGGACAATCTAACCCGGACGAGTGGTGTAGCCCCATAACCCATAGCCTAGGAAATAACTCCGCTCTGATACCAACTTGAAACACCCCATCCCGGCCATGGCCCTAGACGGACGTACCATTAACTAATCCATTCTAAGTTGAGGTTTTTTTGCAACCTCAACCCTAAACGTTTTATACTTAGCCAAATCCTTAACAAAATTCATTCCATTCATCCATTCCGTTCTAACATTCTAAGCAAGAATAATAAGGCAAATCGACATTTTATTAATAATCAAAGGTACCAATACAATGTAGTCAAACGCATTATGCTAATAGTATTCGGTCCTAGTACAATGTCTATCTAAATACACCACTCGTCTCGGTCTTGTCCGCGCCTAGGATGAGTCATCCCCATGATCATCCTTGTTACCTGAAACCAAATCATTTCATGAATCATAATGTTTAAGTTAAGGCTTAGCAACCTAACATTTATTCTATATGATCCCCTTATATTTTTCCATTCAATTCGCAATATGATACTAAGTGTTCTAATCCAAACGTTCCATACACTTAAGCCCACAACGACCCGGACGTTCCTTAGATCCGACCGCGGCACGACCGTATGTTCATTCACGCACAACCGTAAGGTTGTCCGCGTACGTCCGTGCGTATGGTCCGTGAGTCCATTCGATCATCCGCGTGTACCAGCGTGTGTGTCGTCGACACGGTCCGACGAACGCTATCGCGTGGTCAGTCCGCGTACTTACGACCGATCGCGTACTGTCCGAGAGATGCTTTGATCGACCCGCGACGTACCGTGATCGCTTGACGCATGTACCGCGTTAGTACCGTGATCGTGTGGCGCATGTACCGTGGATCAGCCGTACGTCCGCGAACGGACGCGACTGTTCGTACGAACGGATGCGATCGTTCCGCAGACGGTTGCGATCGATCCTTCGGTTCATACGGCAGTCCGCGATCATCTCGACCCGACTGACGGTATACGTCCCACACGATACGGTCCATGCTTGGTTACGGTAGCGGTTCATTCGGACGTCTAGTCCGATTCACGTCAAGACCGGCTATGCCTCTGTCTCACGGTCTCGGCCAACATCCCCCAAGATGCGCCGTTAACCGCCGAGACGCGTCAACCCATTCGGCCTCATCATGACTTGACCGTACATAAACCGCGCATGCCTATCTTCACGACCATGTCCCTTGGCCGGTCGTGTGTGACTAGTATATGAACGATTTGAATACCGCATATAGACTCTCTCTATAAACGGTTTGACTTAGAAGAAAAGAAGAACAATCCGGCCAACATCTAAAGCGGCCTTTGGCCTAGCGGTTTGGCCACGGCCGTGGATAGAGTGGTCACGGATGTTACCTTAGAGGTTGTGGTCGATTTGCCGGGGTCCTTAGCCGTTTCTCCAGCCATGGTTTCCACTTCCAACCGCCTTGATCAACCACCAACTCCTTTTTAAGCGCTCGGCCTTCTCCCTTGGAATCCGGCCGCTCCTTCTCTCTTTCTTTCTCTCTTTTCTCTCGGTTTATATGGCTTATGCCTTAGAGAAAATATTGGGATTGTTCCCTTGTGTGTGTAGTGTGCGAAAATGGCCCTTAAGGCTTGTATTTATAAGCTTAAACTCGCCCCATAACCGCCCAAGGAGAAGAGGCACAAGTTGGCTTGCGAATGGTCATGACTTCCATTGGCAACCATTCGCTATTGGCGCCTTGGTCAGCTAGTGTCACTAGCTGACCAGCTGATTCCACACTTCTACACTTCAGCTTAGCTGAGCTAAGCTGGTCACTAGCTTCTCTAGCTGATAGCTCGGCCGTCCAGCTGGTTTCTCTTAGGTTAAGCTCCCGTTTAGTCGAACTTAACCCTTCTCTGCCCATGGAACACTCTTATAGATCTTTTAGATCGTGAGTTCTGACTTCTGGTTCCATGAACAGCCCGAATGGCCCTTAGGCCGGTTCGGGGATGTTACAACCCCATATAGAAGAGCACCTATTTCAATCTTTAGATTGTCAAAAGAAGGCAAGGAAAAATTTCAAACATGGCTGAAGACTGAGATAAAATTTCCAGACGGGTATGTATCAAAGTTTTCACATTGTGTTAACGTGGAGAGTGGAAAGATATCCGGTCTAAAAAGTCATGACTGCCATGTCATCATGCAACGACTTCTCCCAGTTGCATTCTCAGAACTACTTCTGAAAGTTGTTCATATGGCAATATCTGGTAATAAATATTATACATAAAAATTAATAATTTGTATTTCACATCTTAATGTTTTATTGTTATTAATTAATCTTATATTTTCAATTTTTAAGATATTGCACTTTTCTTTCGAAATATATCTACCAAGATGTTAAGGATCGAAGATGATGCCATACTGAAAGAAAATATTCCGATGAAGCTTTGCAATTTGGAAAAAAATCTTTCCACCGGCCTTTTTTGATGTGATGGAACATCTCCCAGTGCATCTTCCAGATGAAGCTACGTTAGGCGGGCCGGTTCAATATAGGTGGATGTATCCATTCGAACGATACATGTATCACCTGAAAAAAGGTTGAAAACAAGGCTCGTATCGGAGGATCACTAGTAGCTCAATGTGTGAACGACGAGATTTCATACGTGACAGCCAATTACATTACACCTCCACAAGATTTAGACCCCACAGAAGATGTCAAAGAAATTCGATTCATCTACAGTTATCCCGAGGTCTCGAGCATGTTCCAGCAAGTGGGCAGAATCAGTGGTAAAATATCAACATCATGGTTAAATGATGAGGACTACAACGTGCTTTAAACATTTTTATTGCTCAATTGTGAGGAATTCAAACCTTACAAAAGGTAAACTATATATGTTATTGATTACTTCTTATATATTTATTTTTAATGCATGGTTAAACATTAATATAACTCTACTTATAGGATGTTTGAAGAACAGATGATGCAAGATTTCCCGAACATAACTCTAGACGCAATGACCAAAGCAAAAGATAAAAAAATTGCAACATGGTTTAAAAACTATGTAAGTTATAAAATTTATATACAATAATCTTTTATTATATATGTTTATATCATGTGCCTGAGATATATGTATATATATGCATGTTGGAAGTTTCGGTTGATCCTGATTCAATTCTCATATTGATATCAACCTAAACATGCATTAGATCTAGGTGTTCTTATTTAGAAACATAATGATCTCACATTTTACCTGTTTGTTGCAGCGGAAAGAAGAACAGGTCAATGATCAGGGAGATACACCGAGAGATGGATCCTCCAAAGGCTCACACACGCTTCACAAGGAAATTGGTTGCTAGACCACAAAGAGGCTGGCGCAGAGAGAGAGGAGAAAATCGGCTGGGTATTAGGGTTAGGGAGAAGAGACTTGGCTTTTAGACATTAAAAGCCTTCTCTTTCCCTTTTGGGCTTTTGGGCCCAATCTGATTAAATCCCATTTAATCAGACCCATTATTCATTCTCTCTTAGTACGACAAATGCCTAGCACTTTTGTCGTACTTCTGCTATGCCTTTCAACATTATTTCCTGCTAGCTTAAGCGTGTGACCCATATGGGATCATACAATAAAGGCAATAAGTCCAAGACTTATAGATCATGAGCGGACTCTAGCAAGCCATCATGACCCCCAGCATTGTATGACTTATGTCTGATCACTGACATACTCTTACTTTCTAGAGACAGTACAGAGATTGCTGGACACAATTCCAACAATCTCCCACTTGAACTGGAATCTCTGTATTCATAATCCTTTTGTCTCAATATCTCGATTAGTCATAAGGCAAGATTAGTGTCATCCTTATAAAGCCTAATCTTGTTCATCGGACTCTGATTTGATACTGACAATCCAAACGACTCGGGACAGTCCGTTTGAGCATGGCCATGCATTTTCCAGTATTCAAATCTCCGATTGGCCTAGAGATATTCACTCCATTTATATTGGAGGGACAAATTCCGTCTTGTTCCATCACTGTAAACTACTCATTTCATAATGTACCCAAACAAGGTCCTTATAACTATCGCAGAACGATAGCGTTAGACAATGATCAAAGTGCATCAGTCCATGTGCAGTCACATGCATGCGAACTCAGGTCTAAGGACTATACTCTATAGTCGTAGTAAGAATCTCTTATGACACAGATATAAATATCCTGAAGAGTTCTTATAAGCGGGTCATGTCCGGTCGTATGTTCCCCAACATACACCTATGTACTGACTTTGATGCCGCGCATCTATGACACACTTAGACTTTGTCATAAGTCACGTACCAATCCAGTCTCACACGGTTGTTGGTGTTCCAATTTCAACAACCTTCGACTAGGGACAGGATGATATAAACCATCTATCAAATATAGAGTCTTATGATCAAGCTAAATGACTTTGATGACTCAAGATCAAGTCATTTACTTCGATGACCTATAAAATGGTTCATATCATTTTGGAACGATTATTTCATCACAGTTAAAATAATCTTGAAATAATAATTTCATTAAACATCATAAATGTTTTACAAGAACATATCAAATAACTAAATAAAGCCCTTTAATAACTCCCACTGAAATCAAGACTACATCTTAATTTCACTTATCCTACAGCTACAGTCCGAGACTCGTGCTTAGGCCTAAGGAGTGGCTTCGTTAATAGATTAGCAACGTTCTCATTCGATGAAACTTGCTGATCTACTTAACATCTCTGTCATTTATCTTATGGAATAGGTTATACCTATCCTCAAGTTGTTTGGACCTCTGATGTGCAGCTAGTCTCATCTATGATGGGATTCACATCAAGTTCAGTGATGAACTCTTCTTTCCAAACAACCTCTTTCGCTGCTTCCCAAGCTGCGAAATATTCAGTTTAAGTCATGGAGTCAGCAACAGTGCCGTGCACCGCCAAACAAACACAAGACATAACCGGACTGTGACCGGAAATCATCTTTGTCTGTTGGAAACTTGCCTTTCAGACTCTATCGACTTGTAGCACCTCACTTTCTTCTTTACCTAAAGAACTTATCCTTAGTATTCTTTAAATACTTTAGAATATTCTTTACGGCAATCCAGTGATTCTTTGCTGGATTTGACTGGTCTTTACTTGTCTTGCTTAACATTAAAGCAATATCAAAACAAGTACGTGTCATGGCATACATGATAGATCCAATTGCCGTCGCAAATGAATCCTGTACATGCATTCAAGCTCAGCAGTTATCGTAGGACACTGCTTCTTGCTTAACGTATTGCCATGTGACATTGGCATAAAACCCTTCTTGGAATGCTGAAAACGTGTAGGACTTTGTCACATAAGAATCCTGACTCTGTCCTACCAGCTCTTCTGGATCTCTATCTTTAGATCCAGAATCCAAGACTTTCATGACTTTACCCATGTCAACCACTAAACCAACTCCCAAGCCAGTCCTTTGCCGACTACAGCATTGGGACGTTGTTTCCGAGAATCAGTATGTCATCGACATACATTTTGAGAAATGCAATATCGTTCCCACTAATCTATTAGTAAACGCTCAGTTCCATTTCGTTCCTGTTCAAGTCAAAACCTTGACTACTTTAACAGAACGAAGATTCCAACTCCGATATGTTTGCTTCCATCCATGAATGGATCGATGAAGCCAACTTACACAAAATGTAATTCTTCGGAGTCCGGGCTCACTTCTTTGAATTTTGCAGATTTGTCATTTTCAATGATCATCAGATCATTCGAACCTACAATGATCATCAGGTTCAACTAGTGACGAGAATTCACTCTCGGATTAGCGACTGACTCTTTCATATCTGCGAACTTCAGGCTCTACAGGTGCAGATTTCAATGATTATCAGGTTCAACTAATAACGAGAAATCACTCTCGGATTAGTAACTGATTCATTCATATCTCCGAACTTCAGGCTCCACGGGTGTGGATTCTACAGAAATCTGTAAATCCATCCGTTGCTCTCCCTCAACAGGTTGAGCAGCCTCCTGTATATCTCGAATTACTTCGAGTTATACTTTTACTCCCACTGTTCTTCTTGAAAATAACTTTCTTTCTTAGAAAACAGAATGGACGTAAAATAACAAGAATTTCTTCGAGTTACATTTTTACTCCCACTGTTCTTCTTGGAAAGTGACTTCCCTTCTTAGAAAACAGAATGGACGTAAAACTAACAAGCCTTGGTTTCACTAGGACAACCAGCGAAGTAGCACAACTACAAATACTTAGTAAAGACGAATTTGGATCGATTCCAATCCACATTTACGTGGTGTCTTTCAACTGATATTGGTGGAACTATTTTAGCGTAAACTTAGATATTTTAGAGCGTTATTCTTATAAAATATCATGGAAGATTCATGTGACTCATCTTTAATCATCTCTGATAAGATCTGATTCTTTCTCACAGAAACACCTCAAGGTTTTCAGGAGAAATTGAGCTGTGAAACGACTTCACACTCATTCAGATGATCGCACTTTCAATGACTTAAGTATTCTTACTCGTGGTCTTATCTAGAGTCTCAATACTTCTGTCACTCACATTCTATACCTCATTCTGGAACTCTTTCGACTATGTCAAAGAATTCCGACTTCTTTCGACCATGTCAAAGAATTCCGACATGTGTCTCATTAATTGAACACAGTCTTACTCACTGAATTAATCAGTCGAGACAATGAAGTACAAGAAAAATTTTCTCTGGCATTGTTGCTCATCGGACCACATACATGAGTATGTTCAATCTCCAATAAGCCTTTGGGCCTTTCTCTAGCTTGGCTAAGATGGGCCCTTTGTCTTTTGGTCTAGTAAGCAGAATTCAAGTCTCATAAGACATTCATTCAATTGAGCCCAACAGTTCATAACTATGGGATTTCTGAATTCGACTCACTCTCTGTGACCAAGACGTTTATGCCAGGAAAAATCAGGTTTAATTCATCAGATTTAAACCAATTTGGTATTTATGTTACATTTAAGCACTCTTTGGTTTAAGATATAAAACCCATTCCATGAATAGGGTGCTACAATTAATATTTCATTAAGATCAAAAGAACAAAACTTGTCTTTTATCAAAATGAAAAACATTCAAATTCTTACAAGAAAATGAAAGACAACTCTGCTTAAAGCAGATATATTGTAGCAATTACTTAATACAAAACCAAGCCTCGAAGGCATCTACAAGTGAAAAACCCTATGACTGAGGCAGCATCCATAGCTCCTTCCAGACATGCAGTTCCACTTGCCCTTCCTTCAACGTTCTACTGTTGCTTAGGCTCTGCATATTATAACAAATATCAGTGCCACAATTAGTATCCAATACCTGCAAGGTAGAACTTGAAGTAATAACATGAATACCTGAGGAAGTAGTCTCATACATTAACTTCAACTCCTCATCGTCTTCCATGAATTTTATGCAATCTCTCTTCCAATGCCCTGTCTCTTTACAGTAGCAGCACTTACCAACGTAAGAGGTATCTGACTTGGGCTCGGAAGACACACGCTTGCCATGATTCAAAATCTGGACAACTTTGTCTTCACCCTTGTCAATACTAGGTTTAATAAACCTACCCTTCACGTTTGGCTCAACCGTTTTGAGCATATCATGCAGTTCAGTCAACGTCTTCGTTAAGCCTTTCTTGATATAGTTCCTTACGAACTTATCATAGCTTGACGGCAGTGACTGCAGAATGATCTCAGTTGCCAATTCATGGCTAACTGGATAATCCAGTTTCCTCAGGTTATCAATATAACCTATCATTTTACTGACATGAGGACTCACTGGATGATCATTCGGTAGCTTGCAGCCAGTGAGAGACTTAACCAACTGGTATCTCTCCACTCGTATCTGCTCCTGAAATTTCAATTTCAGGCTGCTGATCATCTCTATTGGCGACTCCATGTTCTCATATTGCTCCCGCAAGTCTGAGTCCATGGTGGCCAATATCAGACCACGCACATCTACCGCATCATTATAATGCTTATTCCAAGCATCATATACTGCATGAGAAGCATTAGACCCGATCCTTACGGGGAGAGCTCTCTCAAGGACATAGTCCTTTCTCTCCTGCCTGAGGACTAGCCTCAGGTTCCGCGACCAAGTCAAGAAATTTGATCCGTTCAGCTTGTCCATCTCAAGGACAGACCGGATCGAGAAAGTGTTTTGATTGTTTGTGCTAGTCATAACTGAAATATATGATAAAAGGATTTTAGTTAATATGTTCAATATGATTAATCTCGTATTATAATTTAATATGATTAATCACGCATTATATTCAATAACATCAGTTACCCTCAATAGAATATAATGATTCCAAGATCCACATATAACTAAGATTAAAGTGGGCCACTGGCCGTCACCCAACTTTAGCTTATATCGGTAAGCCCTATATCGGCTAATTATATCCGTGATATAACTCTTGGTTGTGAATCTGGGCCCGAGGCCCAATCCACTCTGATGTCTCAAGGCCCGGGACTCCCGATGGCCTAGTCAAGAAAACCGGACTATACAGTCATGTAATCATTAATGTCTGGGACTCCCAATGACATTTATGAATCACAAACCGTCTTACCCACGCAAAAGCAGACATCCTCACACTGTAAGGCCATGAATGCAATTGAATGGGCTTCGACAGCTGACATAGCCTGGACAAGACATCCAACGCTTGATATTATTTGAGGTTCGTAGGTTTATTAAAATCATTCCCAAAATAGAAGATTACTATTTCGGGAAACTTTCTATTTATGGAAACCTACTATTTTTAGAAACTTTCTAAAATTGGAAACTTTCTAACTTTAGAAACTTCTTTAAAATCCAAAACCCGCAAATTCAGAAACTTCTATTTTAAGAAACTTTCTAATTATAAAATTTCGGAAACTTTAATTTAAAACGACTTTATAATTTTATAAAATAGTTTTTAAATTTATCTGAAGAAAGACTCAATTAACTGGCCCAATTGTTTTAACTTCT
Source organism: Orychophragmus violaceus (assembly GCA_030180135.1). NCBI lineage: Eukaryota > Viridiplantae > Streptophyta > Magnoliopsida > Brassicales > Brassicaceae > Orychophragmus > Orychophragmus violaceus. The sequence goes on from CM058238.1 coordinate 95,292,168, forward strand.
TGGCCCGAGGCCCAAGAATTGGTCCATGTCCAAGACATGACCCAATTGTCCAATTAATTGACATAACCGGTCTGGTTCATTAAACTGGTCTAACCAAGTTTTAATTACTACGATGACCACAATTGTCAACCGGTTATTTACTAAACCGGAATTTCTCAATTTATTTGGTCCAACCAAATCAAATTAGAAATTCCTAGTTTAGGCACTAAATCCAATATTTCTTTCGACATTGGATTTCTTATCCCGGTTTAACCAGATTTAATAAACTTATTAAAATCTGTTTATTAAACCAGAACGATTAGATTTTAATTAAATTTTAAATCGAACCGAACCGATTTGATCACGTGAACCGATCACGACCTAGTCGTGATCTTCACGCAATCAAACCCTAGCCGCCAACTTAGCCATCTCTCGATCCAAGATCGTGATGGCCGCGCTTGGGACGATCGAGACGGTCCGGCCGGGCAATGACTCGACGAAGCACTCGGCCTTGTCGCAGCCGGAACGATCGGCCTAGCCGATTTGTTCCACATGGTCGGCCGGTTGCAGGGACGTGATCGGGACGAGATGATCATCTCTCACGCGACCATTCGACCCAAGCCCATGGCCACGATCCAGCCGGTTTAACCATACCGGCCGATCGATTCAAAATCTAGGGCCGATCGCATATACCAAGCTAAAAGCTATGGTTTGCGATTTTCATTAGGTGTTTTAGGTTCTTAATTAATGTTTCTTAAGTATTTTCTTATCAATACTTGCATAGATTGATTCAAATACTTCTAAACAACCTAAAACTTGAATCTAAACAAGAAACCTACAGAACCAATGGCTCTGATACCACTGTTGGAAGTTTCGGTTGATCCTGATTCAATTCTCATATTGATATCAACCTAAACATGCATTAGATCTAGGTGTTCTTATTTAGAAACATAATGATCTCACCTTTTACCTGTTTGTTGCAGCGGAAAGAAGAACAGGTCAATGATCAGGGAGATACACCGAGAGATGGATCCTCCAAAGGCTCACACACGCTTCACAAGGAAATTGGTTGCTAGACCACAAAGAGGCTGGCGCAGAGAGAGAGGAGAAAATCGGCTGGGTATTAGGGTTAGGGAGAAGAGACTTGGCTTTTAGACATTAAAAGCCTTCTCTTTCCCTTTTGGGCTTTTGGGCCCAATCTGATTAAATCCCATTTAATCAGACCCATTATTCATTCTCTCTTAGTACGACAAATGCCTAGCACTTTTGTCGTACTTCTGCTATGCCTTTCAACATTATTTCCTGCTAGCTTAAGCGTGTGACCCATATGGGATCATACAATAAAGGCAATAAGTCCAAGACTTATAGATCATGAGCGGACTCTAGCAAGCCATCATGACCCCCAGCATTGTATGACTTATGTCTGATCACTGACATACTCTTACTTTCTAGAGACAGTACAGAGATTGCTGGACACAATTCCAACAATGCAGACTAACGAGGCGAGCAAGTCATTTGAGTTTCATTTATGGATGCTAGAATTCGTACAAGGTTGATAGGTCACGAATTATCCCTATTCTACTGCAAGTGCACACATATGCGAATGTAGTACTTAGGGTATCAAATCCACAAGGACTCACGGTCACACGATAGATTATATGTTGTCAAGTTAAGCTAAATCAATTCAAGAAAGTAGTAAACAAAAGCAAGTAAACAGGAAGGTGAATTCAATAAGAGAAAGGCGTCAGACTTAGGAAGTTCTCGGGAATTATGCAATGCTAGAAACTTAACTAATCGGATTCAGATTAAACACAGGTTCAAGAACTAGAAACACAATGCTAAACAATCCAACTCTCGCTGAGATTATTTCTATATCTAGCAACCTAGCGATCCAAATCTCTTTGTGATCCTAGAGTTCTAAACAAACATTAAGAACAGGTTCTATCGGTTCACAATTCTCCTAAACCAAATCTCTTTGTATCTAGTCAAATTTCTCACACTAAGTTCGTTCAGATTATAACTCACACTCTCGTGCTATTGTCAATTATCTCAGATCTACACCCTAGGTGACCAGTCCAGAATTCAGTATTAAGCACAACTTAGGTGATGAACAAACAGATGGTGAATCCTAATATATCAGTTGTCAAACAAGCATAAAACCCTTATGAGAATTCCTAAATCTAACTAGGGGACTACTCAGACATATTATCAATCAAACAATACATCATTGAATAGAAAACCAAAGATTGAATAGATAAAAGTAAAAGTGCTTCGAAATCCTTCTCTCAGTGTCGACCGACATCAAGGTTAGTGTCGGTCGACATCCAGTCGTGGCCAAGACACCAACTTCAGCTCGTTGCACAAATCACCAGAAACGTCCTATAATTCCAACTTTTGCTCCAAACGCAAGCCTACCTGTAGAAGACTCAATGGACTCTAAAATCCAGGTTAAAGACTCAATATATACAACTATATCATGGTTGAAAACCTATGAAAACAATGATATATCAACTCCCCACACTTATCTCTTGCTTGCCCTCAAGCAAGTAAAGAACCCAAGCATAAGAAAAGAGGTTTGAAAACACAGAAACTCATTTCGTCCTAGGAACTTTCGCATTCACATTCACTTAGTAAACCACTAAAAACTTTCCTGCAGAGCTCAAAACCACAATGTACTTGCCCCACATTTAGCAACTGTCCCAAGTAAACTCCACAATCAGATTAGGACATTCAAGTTCACCACACTAGCCTCTTTATATAATTAAGTGATGTCTCATAGAGGGAGTATCGAATCAAAGGACACATGGACTCAACCCATTCAGTGTTTGACCACCAAACTGTTGGTTTCTGGTTTCTGGTTTCTTTCTTTTCCCTTTCTCCCTTAGAACTGATTTTTCCCCACTGGGTATCATTTTATTTTTTCTATCAGTGCTCTTCCCTTTTTATTGGGGTTTAACTTTGGATCTTTCCATGGATACACAGGAGGTAATAGGGGTCTCTACCACTCCCGTGACCACTTCGAAGCTACTAGCATATCCTCGGTTTTATCTCTCTCTTTTTTTTTACTTTCAAGGGAGGGGAAAATCAGAAACCATACTTTAGACAGGATCATAGGCTGTGCCAAACACATTAGAGGAATCCGACCCAAAGATTACCAAGCCCCTAAGTGAGAAATTAAAGTCAAGATTATAAGTGAGACTAGTGGTGGGTCCTCTGAATACCTGGTTAGATATGGGTGTCCTTGGTAAGTTGATCTGTGTGGTGTTTTCTAATAGTCATAGAGCTCCTGCTAGTCTGTCCAATGGTCACTTAGTTCCTGGTCCAGCGAAAAATTTCCTCGAAAAATCATAGTTTCATACTGATTTTGACTCAATAAAACAATTTGAAAAAGATTGAAAACAAAGGACTGACTCTTAAGAAAATAAAACACGTGTCAGTAGCCACCTCCCCCACACTTAGACTGCACTGTCCCCAGTGCAATTGTAGTATGAGATCGGTATAAATCAAACTGGAACCAAATAATTTTTGAAAAACAGAGATCTTACCTGCTAACGCAGTCGATGTCGACCGACATCAATGGTGATGTCGACCGACACTGATGTCTGCAAAACTGTTTCTCACGGCTCCGACATACAAAAACCATAAAAATCAAAAGATTCAAGGACAAAGACTCAAAAAGAAACGAAAACTAACCTACAGTGGGTTGCCTCCCACTCAGCGCTCATTTAACGTCAATAGCTTGACCGTTATGCGACTAGGCATTGGTTGGACAGATGGACAATGTTGCCTTCTGGAATCTCAGCTTTCGCCCAGAAATGTTTCACCCTTTGCACATTCACTGTGAACTCCTTGGCTTTAGAATTCATTAAGACAACAGCTCCATGCGGTCTAGCCTCCTTAACGGTGAATGGACTTGACCAACGAGAACGCAACTTCCCAGGAAACAATGTTAGACGAGAGTTGTAAAGAAGTACCTGATCATTCGGTTCAAAGTTGCGTGAGATGTTCTTCTTATCATGATATGCCTTTGTACGCTCCTTATATAGCTTTGAATTCTCATAGGCATGATGGCGAATTTCATCTAACTCATTCAGCTGCATCAAGCGCCTCTCAACTGCAGGTTTGAGATCATAATTCATCTGTTTGACAACCCATCTAGCCTTGTGCTCAAGCTCAACTGGAAGGTGAAAACCCTTCCCATAGAGTAGATGGAATGGTGTAATCCCCAGTGGTGTCTTTGAAGGAATTTCTAGCAGATTCCTAATCCAATTAGGCAATCCTAGTCTGAATTCGGAGCCTAGGATCTACAGGTTCATGTAATTGAATCTATCAGATCTGAAGATTACCTGGTGATTAGCAGCGGAAGTCTTAGCAAGTAATCGAGATCTAGAGCGCCTCAAGTGCTGCGCCTCTACTGGTATCCACACGCACACATAACTGGACAGCAGGGATGCTAGTGCCTATCAGAGATCTTATCTCCAGAGAGGTTTCTTTTTGTTTCTGGTGGCTATCAATTAGGTTAGATTCGAGTTTAGGTCGACCATATATCTTATATATGTCGACTTAAACCGCAATGGGATTAACTAATGATTAAACCGATTTAATCTGCTAACCCGCGAGTTGTGTCGACCGACACGCTCTTTGTGTCGATCGACACAGTCGATCCGTGTCGACCGATACACATAGTGCGTCGATCGACACTGCCCAGAAAAGATGACATCGAATGCATATCAAATATGCATTCATCCGATCATTACATTAATGATCAACCTCACATTCAATGTCCAGTTTGCTTAGGTGTGTGACCCTGTAGGATCATATAACACTAGCAATGAGTTCTAAACTCATTGATCATAAGTGGCTTCTAGCAAAGCATTACGAGTACCTAGTGTCATATGATTGTCTCATCTCGACAACACGACTCTCTCTCTGAGTAAGTACAAATAGATTTCAGGACATTCCCAACAATCTCCCACTTGTACTGGAATCATCTATTCCTATAATCCCTTCGTCACTATATCTCGATCCGGCATAAGGCAAGATCCGTGTCATCCTTATTAAGCCAAAATCATGTTCATCGAATTCCGATTCATACTGACAAGCCAAACGACTGACAATCACCTCGTTTGAGTGTGGCCACACATTTTCTCAATATCAAATCTTCGATGGGCCCTGAGATATTTCTCTCCTGTTATATAGGAGGGACAATTCCCATCTTGTTCCATCCCTTTTCCTTCACACGCTTCATGATACGCCCAATCAATGTCTTTATGATCACCAGTTACGGCTGACGTTTGACAAGGTCAAAGCGGACCAATTCACATGTAAGAAATCATGATGAACTCAGGTCTAAGGACTATACTCTATAGTCGTAATGAAAACTCTCATGACACTTATATAACTATCCCGTAGAGTTCTCATCAGTGGGTCATGTCCGATCATGTGTTCTCTAACACATGCCTATGTGATTGACTTTAATACTCTTATTAATGACTCCATGAAACTTAGTCATCAGTCACCTCACATACTAGTCTCACGTGGTTGTTAATGTCCCACTTTAACAACCTCGACCAGGGACAAACATAATTTATGTCATTTATTATTTATAGGGTTTCATGATCAAGTCACATACTTGATGACCTATAAAATGTCATAAATTACTTTGGGACTATTATTTAATAACCATTATCAAATAATACAGATGTCAGATTTTAATATCATAATCATATTATGTTTATACGAACATCATATCATAACTAAAATCAATAACAATGACTCCTACTAAAATTAAGATCACATCTTAAGACATCTAATGCCTTTAGCAGTAGCCTGACCCTCATTCGCCCTAGCTCAGCGTGTGTCGAAGGACACTGCGTCTTGCTAAGAGTAATACCAAGCGTCATTTGCACAAGGTCCTTCTTGGAATCATGCATACTGGATCTGTGTAAGAACTTATCACATAAGTATCTTGACACAATCCAATTAGCTTGTCTAATCTATCTCCATAGATTCTTATTCCAAGAATGTATATGGTTTCTCCCATATTTCTCATCGAAAAACAACTTTCGAGTCAAGTCTTAACAGACTTATACAATGGAACTTCATTTCCGAGAAGTAGTATGTTATCAACATACAATACTAGAAATGCAACTGCGCTCCCACTAGTCTTCTTGTAAACACATGTTTCCACTTCATTCATGACGAAATCAAACCTTTTGACTTCTTCATCAAAACGAAGGTTCCAACTCCGAGATGCTTGCTTCAATCCATAAATGGATCGATGAAGCTTGCATATCTTCCTAGCTTCATTAGGATCAATGAAAAACTTCAGGTTGTGTCATGTACACATCCCTTTCCAGAATTCCATTAAGGAAAGCTGTTTTTCACATCCATCTGCCAGATCTCATAACCATTATGAGTAGCGGTTGCTAGGAGAATCCGAATGGACATAAGCATGGTGTCTGGGATTAGGTTTCTTCACAGTTAATACCATGAATTTACTTGAAACCTTTTCCACCAATCCAGCTTTGGACATCGCCATTCCGGATTCAGCGGCTTTTAGCCACTTTCGGAGTCAAGGCCCATCATTGCTTCTTCAAATTTCGCAGGCCCGTCACTTTCAATGATCAGTAGATCACGACAATTGGTTACGAGAAATCCCCATTTCTCGGGTTCGTGACGGATCCTATTGGATCTACGAGCTTCAGTCTTGTGTTAAAAGTCACGCACATATCTCATATGTAGACTTTTACCACGATCTAATTAACCAAGATTTAAACCGTAGTTAATTAAATCATAAACCAAAATATTTTGGTTCGCGACCTGTGTCGATCAATGCAACTTTTGCGTCGATCGACACATCTTTAAAACTCGCTTTTGAATGTATATCTAATATTCGTTCATCAGATCCTTGCAAACCTCAGGCACCACAGTTGCAGGTTCTACAACTCTTTGTAGATCCAACTGCTGCTCTTCCTCATCGGGTTGAACAGTCTCCTGTGATTCTCGAATTTCTTCGAGTTGTACTTTACTCCCACTGTTCTTCTTGGAAAGAAAGTCTTTCTCAAGAAAACATAGTTCCGAGCAACAAACAATTTGTTCTCAAACTGGTTGTAAAAGTAGCATGCCTTGGTTTCGTCAGGACAACCAATGAAGCAGTACTCATCAGATTTGGGTGTGAGCTTATCAGAGATTAAACGTTTTATATAAGTCTCACAACTCCAAATCTTCATGATGGATAAATCAGAAACATTTCCATTCCACATCTCATGTGAAATCTCTGTAACTGATTTTGATGGAACACTATTTAATGTAAACTCAGACCTTTCCTAGAGCTTATTCTTAGAAGGATAATGGAAGATCTAAGTGATTCATCATTGATCAAACTATATCTAATAAAGTTCGATACAGGAGGAGTGACTTGTGAAACACTTTCACAATCTCTCAGATGATCACTACATTCTTGACTTAAGTATACACCTCCATGATCTCATCGTAGAGCTTTAATACTTTTGCCAAATTGATTCTGTACTTCATTCTAGAATTCTTTGAACTTTTCAAAAGATTCTGACTTATGTCTCATTAATGAGATATAACTATACCTACTGAAAATATCAGTAAAGGTAATGAAGTACTGAAAATTTCTTCTAGCATTAATGCTCATCGGCCTATATACATCCGTATGTATAAAGCCCAATAAGCCTCTGGCCCTTTCATTTTGTTCGTTTGCGACGTGTGTCGACCGACACATCGTTTGTGTCGATCGACACTACCCTTTTCGAAAGGGGCCTTTGTCATTTTACCCAATAAACAAGATTCATTTTACCCATTATGATTCATAATCAGATGAGCCCAAAAGTCCATCACTATGGAGCTTCTGAATCTGTATTTCATTTATGTGGCCCAAAACGACAATGCTAGAGAGAAGTTTGATTCGTATCATTTGACTTGAATCTCTTGGTATTAATGTTAAATTTATGCACATTCTGGTTTAGAACATAAAGTCCATTCTCTAATGGATTGCTACTATAAAATATATCACTGTAATCAAATGAATAACACTTATTCTTAATTTGAAAACTGATATCCTTTCATATCCAAACAAGGATTATAAATAATATTTCTGCTCATAGCAGATACATAGTAGCAGTTTTAAGTTCAAAACATGCCATAAAAGAAAACAATTGAAATACTCCTGCGGCTAATGCAGCAACTCTTGCTCCATTTCCACGCGTAGATCCACTTGTCCTTTCTCCATAGTCCTATTTTTGCTCAGGCCCTGCACATTTTCACAAAATATGAGTACCACAGCCGGTATCCAATACCCAATAAGTAGGACTATAAGAAGTAACATTTACTTCTATAACATAATACCTGAAGAAGAAGTCTCGTACGTCTTCTTCAGCTTCTCATAATCTTCCAAGAATTTATTGCAGTTTCTTTTCAAATGCCCATAACCGTTACAATAACGGCACTTAACATCTTCAGAAGGACTGGTTTTAACCTTAGGAGCATGGCCAGACTCGCTTGGATTCACAATCGAGCTCGTCTTGCCATCACCTTTGTTCTTACCAAGTTTCTTAAACTTTTTACCCTTTTGTACCATAAGGACATCTGGGGTGTCCTTCTTGATGTTAGGTTCAGCAGTCTTAAGCATCCCATGCAATTCAGTCAACGTCTTCGTCAAGTTGTTCATGTTATAGTTCATAACAAATTGATCATAGCTTGACGGCAGTGACTGTAGAATGATGTCAGTAGCCAACTCGTGGCTAATGGGACAATCCAGTTTCCCCAGGTTATCAATATAACCCATCATCTTAATGACATGAGGACTAACTGGTTCGCCCATTGGTAGCTTGCACTCAATCAGAGACCTAACCGCCTGGTATCTCTGAGTTCGTGCCTGCTCCTGAAACATACTTTTCAGGCCAGTGATCATCTCTTTTGGCGACTCCACGTACTCATATTGCTTCTGCAATTCTGAGTTCATGGTAGCCAACATGAGACAACTCACATCCACCGCATCATTAGAATGCTTATCTCAAGCATCCTTATCTGACTGCCAGGCATTGGCTCGGTACTTCTTAGGGAGAACTTTCTCAAGGACATAGTCCTTTTTCTCCTGTTTGAGAACAATTCTCAAGTTCCGATACCATTCAAGAAAGTTTGATCCATTTAACTTGTCCTTCTCAAGGACGGATCGCAGGGAGAAATTGTTACGATGGTTTGTGCTAGACATAGCTGAAAAACAAGGGAGTTTTAGTTATGATGTTCAAGAAATAAGAAGTCTTAACATTTAAGAAAACTCGCATTATATTCAAACAATGTTTCCTCACATGAATATAATTATCCAAGACCCATACTTCACTAAACTTGAGTGAGCCACTGGCTGTCACCCAAATTTAGCTATCTAGGTAAGCAACAACCTTGCTAGTTGTATCCAATACAACTCTTGGTTGTGGACTGACATCCTATGTCAAATCCACTTGATGTCTCTGAGCCCAAAACGATTTTGATGGCCCAGTCAAGTAAACCAATCTTTTCAGTCATGTAATTGTTGACGCCTTGCACTGCAAGCCCATCAACACGATTACTTCCTGCCTTACTCATGTAATTGTGGACACCTTGCACTGCAAGCCTATCACTCAATGAAACGAGTCTTGACAGTTGACAAGATTGGAAAGACATCAAGTATCACTTGATATTTGAGTTGAGGAACGGAATCATTAAAACGTTCAGTTTTATTATGTTTTATTTCTTATAATTAATTGATTTATCATGCTTTGGTTCGGTGATTGCAGGTTCCAAAACCCAATCATCGAATCTGATGTCGACCGACACTACTATAGTGTCGATCGATACAGAATAACCAAAAGCAATCCGCGATAACCGATCAATCCAATTGATCCGGTTTCGAATACCGGTCAGTGTCGATCGATGCTACACTAGCATCGGTCGACACCAACCTAATCAACCAATCGCAGTTAAACCATCATTAACCAAGCTCGATAACCGGTCCAATCCAATTGAACCGATTCATCATTCTAGCGAGGTCTGTGTCGACCGACACAACTCTTGTGTCGATCGACACCAGGTGAATAAGTTATATTCGGGTTATCCTTCTGTGTCGACCGATACCCGTTTGGTGTCGATCGACACAGTGCGATAAGCCCTAATCGTTTTTCAATCAAAAAACCTAAAAACTAGATTTTCATGAAAACGAATTTTAGCATGCTTGTATCAACTATACAGAGATTCAGATTCAACTAATCTAATCAACATGCTACAGATTCAATGGAACCCTAAAGCTCTGATACCACTGAAGGAATTTCTAGCAGATTCCTAATCCAATTAGGCAATCCTAGTCTGAATTCCGAGCCTAGGATCTACAGGTTCATGTAATTGAATCTATCAGATCTGAAGATTACCTGGTGATTAGCAGCGGAAGTCTTAGCAAGTAATCGAGATCTAGAGCGCCTCAAGTGCTGCGCCTCTACTGGTATCCACACGCACACAGAACTGGACAGCAGGGATGCTAGTGCCTATCAGAGATCTTATCTCCAGAGAGGTTTCTTTTTGTTTCTGGTGGCTATCAATTAGGTTAGATTCGAGTTTAGGTCGACCATATATCTTATATATGTCGACTTAAACCGCAACGGGATTAACTAATGATTAAACCGATTTAATCTGCTAATCCGCGAGTTGTGTCGACCGACACGCTCTTTGTGTCGATCGACACAGTCGATCCGTGTCGACCGATACACATAGTGCGTCGATCGACACTGCCCAGAAAAGATGACATCGAATGCATATCAAATATGCATTCATCCGATCATTACATTAATGATCAACCTCACATTCAATGTCCAGTTTGCTTAGGTGTGTGACCCTGTAGGATCATATAACACTAGCAATGAGTTCTAAACTCATTGATCATAAGTGGCTTCTAGCAAAGCATTACGAGTACCTAGTGTCATATGATTGTCTCATCTCGACAACACGACTCTCTCTCAGAGTAAGTACAAATAGATTTCAGGACATTCCCAACAGTCTTAAACGCAGTCCTGTAAGCCCACAACGCATCATCTAGCTTAGTAGACCAGTCCTTCCTAGTCTTTCCCACTGTCTTTTCCAAAATTTCCTTAATCTGTCTGTTAGAAACTTCTACTTGTCCACTAGTCTGAGGGTGATATGGAGTAGCCACACGATGATTAACACCATGCTTTTTAAGCAACTTCTCGAAGACCTTGTTGATAAAGTGAGTTCCACCATCACTTATCACAATCCTAGGTACTCCAAATCTGGGAAAGATAATAGTCTTAAAAGCTTAAGAACTACTGAAGAGTCGTTGGTCGGACTTGCAATCGCTTCAACCCATTTAGATACATAGTCCACATCAACCAATATATATTTGTTCCCATAGGAAGATGGAAACGGACGCATGAAATCGATGCCTAAACAGTCAAAGACTTCAACCTCAAGGATGAAGTTCTGTGGCATCTCATGTCTCTTGCTTATCTTCCCCCTCCTCTGACACACATCACACTTAGAGATGAATAACTGAGCATCCTTGAACATTGTAAGCCACCAGAAGCCTGCTTGAATAACCTTAGACACTGTCTTGAATGTAGCAAAGTGTCCATCATACTCAGAGCCATGGCAGTGGTATAACACATCATTAACTTTGCACTCAGCAATGCAACGTCTGTAGATACCATTAGAGCAGTATTTGTACAACTAAGGCTCATCCCAGTAATATCGCCTGATTTCCCTAAGGAACTTCTTCTTAGCATAGCTTTTAAACACTTCAGACTCATCATCTGCACCAAGGTAGTTGGCTATGTCAGCGTACCAAGGTCTAGTGGAGATAGAACCTTGGGTTACTGCAGTTATGAACGGGCCAGCATCGTCGTCGAGAGTTGCAGCCTGCGATCGCAGCTGGTGTCGACCGACATCAGCGTTGATGTCGACCGACATCGTGCCTAATCGGCAAATTGGTGTCGAGGTCGATTGATTATTGTCCACTTTTTCGAGTCGGATGTCGACCGACATCAACTGAGTTTCGACCGACACTGACCCTGTAATCCGTGTAGAGAGCAGTGAACTCACAGAAACAGCCTGAAAACTTGTCTCAACTTTATAGATGTTCTCTTCTGGTAGAGAATCATCTATAGGAACATCCTTATCGATCCTAATCCGCGACAAGTGATCCGCAACACCATTCTCTACTCCTTTCTTGTCTCTCACCTCGATGTCAAACTCTTGGAGCAATAAAATCCATCTCAGCAGCCTTGGCTTAGCATCTTTCTTCTGCATCAGATACTTAAGCGCAGAATGATCAGTATGTACAATTACCTTGGATCCAATCAGGTAGGAGCGAAACTTCTCAAATGCAAACACAACTGCCAACAGTTCCTTCTCAGTGGTTGCATAGTTCCTTTGAGCATCATCAAGAGTTCTAATGGCATAATAGATAGCATGGAGCTTCTTGTCCTTCTTCTGCCCAAGCACAGCTCCTACTGCATAATCACTAGCATCACACATTACCTTAAAAGGAAGACTCCAGTCCGGAGGTTGCACAATTGGAGCAGAGATCAAAGATTGTTTCAGCTCTTTGAATGCAGCATGACACTCATATGTGAACTCAAACTTTATGTCCTTGCAAAGAAGTGCTGTGAGTGGTCTAGCTATCTTGCTGAAGTCTTTAATAAACCTTCTGTAAAAACCAGCATGCCCAAGAAAACTCCTAATTCCCTTCACTGAATCTGGTGCTTGCAGTCCTGTCATCACCTCAATCTTAGCTCTATTCACCTCAATTCCTGCCTCAGAGACTCTATGTCCAAGTACAATGCCATTCTTGACCATAAAATGACATTTTTCCCAGTTCAAAACCAAGTACTTTTCCTCACAGCGAGCCAACACCTTGCATAGATTATCCAGACAGGCGTGGTAAGATGGTCCGTAGACAGAAAAGTCTTCCATGAAGACCTCCATGAAATCCTCTATCATGTCCGTGAAGATGGACATCATGCACCTCTGAAACGTTGCAGGAGCATTACACAGTCCAAATGGCATTCTGCGGTATGCAAAGGTGCCATAGGGACAGGTAAATGTGGTCTTCTCCTGGTCCTCTGGGTGGATAGGGATCTGAAAGAAGCCAGAATAGCCATCCAAAAAGCAGTAGTATGGATGACTTGCTAACCTCTCCAACATCTGATCAATAAAAGGAAGTGGAAAGTGATCTTTCATGGTGGCTGCATTCAACTTCCTGTAGTCTATGCACATCCTGTGACCAGTGATTGTCCTTGTAGGGATCAGCTCATTCTTCTCATTCTTAACCACAGTGACTCCTCCCTTCTTAGGAACCACATGAACTGAGCTGACCCAATTACTGTCGGAGATAGGAAAGATGACCCCAGCTTTCAGCATCTTCATGATCTCCTTCTTTACAACCTCTTGCAGGTTGGGATTTAAACGCCTCTGATTCTCAATTGACGACATGCTCTCATCCTCAAGGTGTATCCTATGCATGCACAAGTCTGGAGAGATACCTGAAATATCATCAAGAGAATAGCCAAGAGCCTTGCGATGCTTGCGCAGCTTGCTTAGCAATAAGGTAAGTTCTGCATTACTAAAATCATCATTGACTATAACAGGATAAGTGGAGTTTTTACCTACGAATGCATACTTGAAGCCCGCAGGTAGCTCCTTCAGCTCGATCTTGGGAGCTCTCTCCTCGCTCCAATCTATCGCAACTGGTGTCGACCGATTACCCTGTGGTGTTGGTCGACACTGTATATCATCAGTGACTTCCAAGTTCATCACTTGCTCGGTAGCATCTATCAGCCTCAAATACCCAGCAACAGCATCATCCTCCAGCCCCAAACCACTCTGAGAATTCATCAGAGCTCTCTCCAGAGGATCAACCTGATGCATTTGATTGAGGAATTCTGCAGCCAGATTCTCAATCGTATCAACATAGAAGGTCTGCCCATCATTGGTAGGGTGTCTCATCAGCTTATCCATGTCAAAATTCATCACCAGATCACCCACATTGAGACCAATCTTCCCTCTTTTCACATCAATGATGGCACCAGCTGTAGCTAAAACGGTCTGCCTAGGATAAGAGGATCCTTAGGCTCATCATTTTACTGCAAGACTATGAAGTCAGTTGGGATGACACATTCACCAATATTTACCGGTACATCCTCCAAGAGGCCCTCAAGAATCTTTATGGAGTGATCTGCTAGAATCAAGGATATCCTAGTAGGTGTGAAGTCTGTCATTCCCATCTGCTTAGCAACAGAATATGGCATCAGATTGACGCTTGATCCCAAATCACACAATGATCTCTCAAATCTGTCTCTGAAGATGGTACAATCCAAGACAAAGCTTCCTGAATCTTTTTGCTTCTCATGAACTCTGTTTAAAATGACAGCACTACAGACCTCAGTGATCATCATCACACACTCGTCATCTCCCATATCGGAAATCAACATCTGCTTCAAACACCTCTTCAACACTGGGTTATTGCTAATAGCATCCATTAATGGCATTGGAAGAGTTATCTTGCTCATCATAGCCATGTACTTGGCTTTGAACCGTTCAAACTTAGATCGCTTCGGGTTCCTCGAGAAAGGTACCTTGGGTTTGTACACCTTCCCAACAGCTACATGAGTTTTTGTAGGAATTCCTGTCTCTGTACGGTCCTGGTGTCGACCGATTTCAGCTCGGTGTCGGTCGACATCGGTTGGTTTCATCCTGTCATCGACCTCAAAATCGACCTCGGTCGATTTCCGTCCATCACGAGAACTCGAAGAAACTGGTGTCGCCCGATTACCAGTGGTAGTGTCGGTCGACGTCCGTCTCGCAGCTTCATATTCTTCTTCAAATTCCTCTATCTCTTCGATCTCTTTATCAGTGATCTGCCTAATGGGGATGGTATGCAGCTCCTTCCCACTCCTCAGTGATATAGCATTGCAGTGATGCTTGGGATTGGTATCTGTACTCCCTGGAAGAAATCCGGCTTGCCTCCGAACAGCTCCAGCAGTTTGAGCAACTTGAGAATCTAATTGCTTCATGTGTGTGCTCAAGGACTCAAACTTCCCATTAAGCTCTGTCTAGACAGCATCTAGCTTTTTGTTGAAATCCACAGCAGTCCTTGTCTGACCTTCCAGCATTTGTTCCATCATAGCTTCCAGCTTACTCTCACGAGCATTGGTAGCATGAGGTGTCTGATATGAAGATGATCCGTAGGTCCTCTGATAGGAGTTGTTCTGCTGAAAAGGCTTCTGGTAACCAGCATTCTGACCATATCCAGAAGAGTTTTGATTGCTTGTGAAAGCACTCTTCTGTCCACCATTAAAGAACTTGTTGTTCTGCTGGTTCCCAAACCTGTTTCCTTGGAATCCAGAACCATTGATGTAGTTCACATCCTCTTCAGTGCAGCCTTCTTCAACCTCAAACACTTCAACGTTCTGAGCAAAGTGAACAGCTTTCTTACCAGTCAACAAGCTGTGAACACTATCCAGCTGCTTCTTAATCTCAGAAATCTGCATGTGATCAATCTTTCCACCAGATTCTTTCCTCCTCTGATCTGCAGTCTTATTGCTGTTACTACTCACTAAGTTCTCAATCAACACTCTAGCCTGCTCGAGAGTCTTTGTGTTGAAGTTACCATTGCTGGCAGCATCCAACGCAGACCGGTACCAGAGATCTACACCTCTGAAGAAAATGCCTAGCAGCTGAACTTCAGATAATCCATGATGAGGACAATCTTGTTGGTACATCTTAAACCTTACCCAAGCTGACTTAAGTGGTTCTGTAGGTCCTTGAGTGAATGTCAGAAGATCCTGTCTGAGCTGATCCGAGCGAGCGTCATCATAGAAGTGTCGCAGGAACTCTCTCTTCACACTATCCCAAGTAGTCAACTTCCCAGGTGGAAGTTGCTTCAGCCAAGCAGCAGCCTCTCCAGCGAGAGAATATGGAAAAAGCTTCAGATAAAGGGAATCATAATCCACCCCATTGTACTTCATTCCAGTGATGAAGGCTTCAAAATCCTCAATATGATCCATGGGTTGCTCATGTGGGAGATCATGGAAGGGGTGTTGTCTCAGCATAGAGTAATAGACACTCTTGATCTCAAAGTCATTCCTCTCAAAAGGTGGAGGAACAATGGCTGACCGGTTAGCATAAAACTCATCCGGACGGTTGTAGTCAGCAAGAGTCCTCTCAGCAATGACCATCTGCCTCTGACCTTGAGGCTGTTCAGGTTCAGGGATCACTCGTCCCTCAACATCAATCCTTTGCCCCTGATCATTATAGGTGTTGTTCTGTTGGTCTCTCAGAACTCCTTCAGCATCTGGTCTCAAAAGTTCATCATTCATCATTCTTGTTCTTTGACCCTTTCTGTTCGTTCTCTCTAGTTTAGCAAGCTCCTCAAGTCCAAGGTTCAAAAGTTCTTCGCTCTGGTTGCTTCGGGTATTTCGACTAGGCATACACTGACTTCAAAAACCCTGTTTCGAGGTCGATGTCGAGCGACACTAAAGAGGAAATCGGTCGAAACTGGATGCGTCTGTGAAATCCTGCAGCAACAAAACAAGCCAAACCGAGAAAAAATCAGTAACAAATAAAAAAAAATGACTTAGACTAAATTTTAAAACATAATCTATCGGCGAACTCAGTTGAGTCCCCGGCAACGGTGCCAAAAACTTGATAGGTCAAGAATTATCCCTATTCTACTGCAAGTGAACAGATATGTGAATGTAGTACTTAGGGTATCGAATCCACAAGGACTCACGGTCACACGACAAATTATATATTGTCAAGTTAAGCTAAATCAATTCAAGAAAGCAGTAAACAAAAGCAAGTAAACACGAAGGTGAATTCAATAAGTGAAAGGCGTCAGACTTAGGAAGTTCTCGGGAATTATGCAATGCTAGACAATTAACTAATCGGATTCAGATTAAACACAGGTTCAAGAACTAGAAACACAATGCTAAACAATCTAAATCTCGCTGAGATTATTTCTATATCTAGCAACCTAGCGATCCAAATCTCTTTGTGATCCTAGAGTTCTAAACAAGCATTAAGAACATGTTCTATCGGTTCACAATTCTCCTAAACCAAATCTCTTTGTATCTAGTCAAATTGCTCACACTAAGTTCATTCATATTATAACTCACACTCTCGTGCTATTGTCAATTATCTCATATCTAAACTCTAGGTGATCAGTCCAGAATTCAGTATTAAGCACAACTTAGGTGATGAACAAACAAATGGTGAATCCTAATATATCAGTTGTCAAACAAGCATAAAACCCTTATGAGAATTCCTAAATCTAACTAGGTGACTACTCAGACATATTATCAATCAAACAATACATCATTGAATAGAAAACCAAAGATTGGATAGATAAAAGTAAAAGGGGTTCAAAATCCTTCTCTCAAGGTTCTCAAGGTTACAAGTAGCAAGAATCAGCCCCTAGCCAAAATCTCTCAATCTCCAAAGCAAGAACAAGTAAGAACAAGAACAAAAGATAGCATTAAGAGTCTGCTCTCAAAAAAACCTAATTAAAAACCACTAAACACGTTTTGGGGCTAAATTAGAATTAGGGAAACTTCTGGGTAATTCTGCAATTCTTCAAAACATGTCTTAAACTCGTGGTCGCTCTCTCAGTGTCGACCGCCATCAAGGTTAGTGTCGGTCGACATCCAGTCGTGGCCGAGACACCAACTTGAGCTCGTTGCACAAATCACCAGAAACGTTCTATAATTCCATCTTTTGCTCCAAATGCAAGCCTACCTGTAAAAGACTCAATAGACTCTAAAAACCAGGTTAAAGACTCAATATATACAACTATATCATGGTTGAAAACCTATAAAAACCATGATATATCAAAGGTTCAAATCATCAAGTCACATCATGGCCTATGTATTATTCGAGGGGATATCACTACCATACAAAAAGCCATGGAGAAAACAAGAAGACAATGAATTACGTTGTCTGTGTTCCGGGAACCGCTGAGACTGAGTATTTCGGATTAATTGAAGATATCTTCATGATAGAGTATCACGGTGCTGTTGGATTAAAAGCAATAATTTTCAAATGCCATTGGTTCAACACCGGTCGACGAATACACAAACATCCATCTGGTATTGTCGATATTTTCCCGTAGATGCATTATGACAAGTAGGATCCTTTCATACTACCAGAGCAATGTGATCAAGTATGTTATATTCCTTATCCACGACTGCGACCAACCAGAGAAGAGTGGTGGGCAACACCGAATATTATACCAAGAGGTTTTTCTAAAACTCCGGAGGTTTCTCTAACCGCCGTTCAGAACAACATGGTTGAACATATTATACCACATACTGAGATTGTGCGCCTCGAGACACATGTTGTCCAAGATGTTGTTGCGTATGAGCCCACCCCAATGGTTAATCTGGACGACGAATATGTTTCTGATACTGATTTAGAAGATCACTATAGTGAATATTCAGATTCAGATTCAGATTCATAATCTAATTTGTATATTTCTATAATTTGGTTAAATGAAATAATGTGTATGTTTAATATTAATAATTAATCTAAGTTAATTAAATTTCAATAACATATTACATAACATTTTGCATGATTTATTATTCATTAGATACAATTAATATAGAATCAAAGTTCACTAACATATATTAAATCTTATGTGTATTTTTAATATACATAACTAATCTAAGTTAATTAAATTTTAAATATGTATTAATCTAAGTTAACAAATATATATTACATAAAAATTATAAAATTAAGCAAAGTTAATTAAAATTTATTACATAACAAATTAATCTATATTTTTAAATTTTAAAAATGTTTTCGTAGCTACGGATAGCTACGGTTTAGGCCGTAGCTATGTTAATTTCCCACAAACCGCTAATTTAATTTTGGTTTCGCGGGTTAATCGCCACGATTTCATAAACCGCGAATTTAATTTTGATTTCGTGATTGTGTTAAATTATTTTGGCGGTTTAATTAAATTTGTTTTCGCGGCTGGATTATCTCAAATTGCCTCGGTTATCTCTGGTTTATCTCAAATTGCCTCGGGTATCTCTGGTTTATCTCAAATTGAAAACGGTTATTTCTGGTTTATACTTAACCACCCGAAAGCCCTAATTTCTTAATCATTTCACCCAAACACTTAGCCGAATTTCATTCTTCTCTCGAATCTTCTCTCTTCTTCTCCTTTCAGAGGCGATTATCTGTAAATCCGCCATCTCCTATTCCTTGCTTGTTCTTCAATCTTCTATTCTTCCATCTTCTTTTCCTTCATCTCCGATCCTCTTATTCCGTACCTCGCTCGATTTTCTCAAGTTCTTCATCTCGTTTCCCCCAAACACCCGAAACCATAATTTCCACTCGCCTTCAAATCGTCTTTCTCCTCTTTCCCAGTCGCTTCTGCAACCTGTAATCGGCGATTCTCTGTCGATTCAAAGTCTCCCAAGTTTGATCTTCAAGTCAACCTCTCAGATTCGTGCAAAGGTCAGTATTTATCTCTCAATCGTCCTTATCCACTGTTTAGATTGCATGCATGTTTGAATCCTTTCATCCTTCTTTCCAGATTCTAGTTAGCGAGTAGTTTTGATCATATTCACTACTAGGGTTTTGGTCATGTTTGTATTAATCATTCTTCATCATTCTGACTGATATGTTTTCGCCTTTTGCATGTAGATTATGCTCGAAGATACTTCATCAGGGAGGTCAGCCCGAAGGCGTCTCACTTAGACTCGCCTTCCTCCCGGAGCCGTTAGGTCTTCGACCTCCTCAGCAACTCACCATCCACGTCTTTCATTGGAGGCTGTGATGAGCTCACCTGACAGATGCAACATGCCCCATATTCATCCTGAGAAGCTTAATGGAGCCCTATGGTGAGTTCATCTATCTCTAGTCCTTTTATATTTTATGGTTGCTTGATGAGTAGCTTAAGATATAGAGATGGTAGCTTGATGAGTCTGTCGTGAGTGATATGCATGATTGAGTCTATCGAGTCTTGTTTAATGTGAAAGTCTGTTTAATGACTTATAACTGATAACTTATAATGAGTCTGTTGTTTGATGACATTTTTGAGTCTGTTGTTGATGACTTAAAATGCGTCTGTTGTTTGATGACTTATAATGGTAGCTTGATGAGTCTGTTGTTTGATGACTTATAATGGTAGCTTAATGAGTCTTGTTTAATGGTAGCTTGATGAGTCCTTTGTGTCTGATAACTGATAAATGAGTCTTGGGAATGAATGTCTAATGAGTCTGTTTAATGGTAGCTTGATGAGTCTTGTTTAATGGTATCTTGATGAGTCCTTTGTGTCGGTTAAATGATAAATGGATCTTGTTTAATGAGAAAGTCTGTTTAATGTAATTCGAAATTCTAGTTTGATCTTCTATTATTACTCTCGCTTATGTTCAATTACAAATGCTTGAGTTTTGTTTGATGACTTATATAGTCCTTTGTATCTGATGAGTGATAAATCCTTTGTGTCTGATAACTGATAAATGAGTCTTGTCTGATGAATCTCGTTTCTGTTTCATGAGTTATATTGTCTGAGTTTTTGATCAAAGCTTCTGTTTAATATTGATTAGTCTCGCTTCTATTTGATGACTTATAATCCTTTGTATCTTTTTTTCATGCTAACAGGTTTGGCATTGATGATTGTATCCAGAAGGACATTGTGTCCGGATACCAATCCAACTTTTGGGGTCCGTGGTGGAACTACAGTATGGTGTCACACTCAAAGAAGGATGAGTGGTGGATAAGCTTTGTGGTAAGTCAACACTTGCACTTTTTTGAGTAAATTCAGTTTTGTGTATATGTAAATATTAACATGTTTTTGTTTTTTTTTGTAGCAAGAGTACTTCTGGGAAGAACAATATCACAATATGGTGGTCGACCGCTATACATCAATAGTGAGAAAGTCAATTTCTGACACTGTTAGTAATAGGAAGCGCGCTCTGAAGAAGCCTGAGTTCATTTGATTTGCGGACTGGAATACCATGCAAGAGCTTTGGGATGATGCAGAGCACCAGAAGAAGTACAAAACCAACGCAGAGAATGCAACTTTAAATCCGGATGGCTTAGGTACTCACCGCCACACTTCAGGGCGAAAAACTCACATCCGAGTGGCTTATGATATTGTAATGTGTGATTTCATTATTACATATGCTTCTGTTTTCTTAGATATGGTTGGTTATTAACACATTTCTGTTTATTGGGAGCAAGTGACCGATGTTAAGCCTGCTGCAACAGTTGTTATGCGTAAGATCCATAGTCGCAAAGATGGGACTATCATTGACAAAGGAGCAGAGTCTCTCATCGTATCTGCTGAGGCATTGTCCATTAAGCGATCGCAGGACTCCACTATTACTGAGGGATCTCAAGTAACCCCAACTCCCCTTCAGCTCACACAGGCTTATCTCGAGGTAAGGTTGCAAATTTGAGTTATTAACTAGAAACGATTCTAACTTGTATGATGGTATTAATACTGATTGTTTGATGACAAATTAAATGCTTAATGACTGTTTGATGAATGTTTGATGATGACTTATTGTTGCTTCTGTCTTAGGTTGATCTTTGATGGAATGGTTAATGAATGTTTGCTTCTGCTCTTATGTGTGTTTGCAGAAATTTAATCAATTTGTTTAACCTTTTGCAGACAGCAACAAACTCCAAAGGGCGTATCTACGGGCTTGGATCTATTCATTGATGCACATCAAAGCGAGACCGGACCTGCTTCAATACTGAAGAAAGCGGCAAATTCCGAGGAGAATTCCAAGATGAAGGAAACAATCGGTGAACTGAAAGCAGGCATGGCAATCTTGCTTTCCATGAATGGAATTGATCCAGTGACATATCATCCGGTTGTTCCATGTGAGAGTGCTGCATCTGCTGCTCCAAGTCCTCATTCCGAATAAAGTAAACAACCAAACAAAATCTCAGACAACACAATTCCTTAGGTTTTTAAGCTTTCTGTTTTTATGTATGTGTATATAGCAGGCTTCTTAGGATCTTTTTATAATGCAAGATACTCTTTTGTAATGTCTTGCCTTTTTGTAATGTGTAACCCAACTTTTAATGTTTAATAATCTAATTTAGGCATTGTACAATTTCTTGTTTCCTGTAATCTGATTGAAAGGAAATTTGAAACTGAAATGTGAAACAGAATCGTAGAAATGCATAATTTAGGATGATCAGTATAGCTATGGCTAAAATAATAAACTAGCTACGGATGGCTACGGATCTAAGTCCTCGCAATCTGTAGCTATTTATACGATAGCTACGACTAGCTACGATGATATGCGTAGCTATCTAGCTACGTTTTCAATCGTGGATAGCCGTAGCTATGTTTACCACGGATAGCGGCGGACTAATTCGTAGCTATGTAGCTACGGATGGATCCGTAGACATCCGTAGCTAAGTAACTACGGATATTGTCGTAGCTATGATAGCTACGAACTACAGTCCACCGCAAATCGTAGCTAGTAGCTACGAATTGCGTTGTAGCTAGGTTGTGGATAACTGGCTGCAGATAGCTACGAAATACTCGTAGTGTCGAGCTTGTAGACGCGGATAGCAGTCATAGCTATCCGCAGAAAATGCCAACGTAGCTACGAAAAATCAAGCGTAGCTACGCGGCAGTTTTCTTGTAGTGAGATAAAACATGAGAGAAATGAAATCAAAATCAAAACAAATCGAAAGATGAGATCAAGAGAAGAGAGAGATACCCGAGAGAGAGAGAGAGAGAGAGAGAGAGAGAAGAGAAGAGAGAGAGAGAGAGATGAGAGAGAGAGAGAGAGAGAGAGAGAGAGAGAGAGAGAGAGAGAGAGAGAGCGAGAGAGAGAGAGAGAGAGAGAGAGAGAGAGAGAGAGAGAGAGAGAGAGAGAGAGAGAGAGAGAGAGAGAGAGAGAGAGAGAGAGAGAGAGAGAGAGAGAGAGCGAGAGAGAGAGAGAGAGAGAGAGAGAAGAGAGAGAGAGAGAGAGAGAGAGAGAGAGAGCTTTTGGAAATGATGGGAGGTTTCTGGGAGTCTTTTGAGGGATGTAAGTTTTTTTGTAAAAATGAGAGAAATAAAAAAAAATTGAAATTTTCTGGGCGGGGAATTGCCAAATTTTTTAAATTTTTTATGGGCAGGAATCGTAATTTTTAAAATTACACTATAGTTTTATCAATTTTCTAGTTCTACTAATTTTTGAAAGTTATACTTCTGTCAATTTTCTATTTTAGTTAGGCC
>CM058239.1:0-148481 GCA_030180135.1 Orychophragmus violaceus
TATTTGGTTCAGTTACTTCTATAAAATTAAAAAATACTGGTTATCGGTTTAGTTAGTTTTGGTTCGGCCGAACCAATCAGATAACCGATTTCTTTTTATAAACGAAATAAACCAATTTAACCAAAATATATTAAAAATTTTAAACCCGATCTAACTCATTTATTCAAATTAACCGAAAATACCTGAATTTAACCGAATTTAGTCGATTTTTTTAAAAGTCGGTTAATTTCGATTTTGACTTTAATAATCAGAAATAACCAAACCGAACTGAATTAGAAATTTTTGGAACTAGAAAACCGTAAACCGAACCGAATGAACCTACCAACCTAACTAGGCCGATATGTTGGCATATAAAATTGGGGTGAATTGCACTGACTATATCTTTTTGTCTTTTTTATTGCAATCTTGTATCTTCTCAAATCTTTGTGCAATTTTGTATCTTTTTTTGTAGGCCCTACCAGTAAAAAGACCATTTTGTCATTCACAAATAGAGAAAATGAATGAAAATGAGCGTGAGTGGATAGATCTAATTCTTTTTATTATTCTTTTTCTTTTATTTCCTCCTCTTCATTCTCTTTCTTACTTTTCTTTTTATTTCACCCCACATTTTTTGAATGGTGGATATGATGAATTGAGTGTGGTTTCCGGACGTAAAGACCGCCGGAATGGAGTTAGAACATGTCGATCTATCGAAATTCAAAAAAAAAAAATTCGGACTTAATACGTAAGTTTCGAATGGATAGTTGAGGCTAGCTGTCCATAATATCTATCCATGTGGATAATACAATGATCATATCACATGCAAGACTACCTATTGTCCATCATAAACCATCTTGACCACCTATTGTCCATCATAAAACGCTTACCTATGGTAAGCATCATGTTAACAATTGTCCATCATAAGCGTTTCTCATGGTAATCATCTTGTTAAGCATCTTGTCCATCATATGTTAAACTATCTTGTTAAGCATGAGATATGATCGTCCAACAACTCTTGATCACCTATTGTCCATCATAAACGTTTATCCATGGTAAGCATCTTGTTACCTATTGCCGATTATAAGCGTTTCCCATGGTAAGCATCTTGTTTAGAATCTTGTCCATCATATGTTAAACCATATTGTCCATCATAAATGTTTAACATGTGATATAATCGTGTTAGTGTCCACGAATAATCGACTCAACGTACTTTTGTGATGTGGATACTACAATGATTATATCACATGCAAGACCGCCCATTATCCATCATAAACCATCTTGTTAAGCATTTGACCACCTATTGTGATCGTCCAACAACTCTTGATCACTTATTGTCCATCATAAAACGTTTACCCATGGTAAGCATCTTGTTAATGGATAGTGGTCTACACCTACTCTATGTCCACAAATTCACAATCATGTGAACTCTTAACCAACTTTTGTCCATTAGATCCGCACTTTGTGTCCATCATATGTTAAACCATCTTGTTAAGCATGAGATGTGATCGTCCAACATACTTTTGTGTCCACAAATAATCATATGTTAAATCATATCACATGCAAGACCGCCCATTGTCCATCATAAACCATCTTGTTAAGCATTTGACCACCTATTGTGATCGTCCAACAACTCTTGATCACCTATTGTCCATCATAAAACGTTTACCCATGGTAAGCATCTTGTTAATGGATAGTGGTCTACACCTACTCTATGTCCACAAATTCACAATCATGTGAACTCTTAACCAACTTTTGTCCATTAGATCCACACTTTGTGTCCATCATATGTTAAACCATCTTGTTAAGCATGAGATGTGATCGTCCAACATACTTTTGTGTCCACAAATAATCATATGTTAAATCATATCACATGCAAGACCGCCCATTGTCCATCATAAACCATCTTGTTAAGCATTTGACCACCTATAGTGATCGTCCAACAACTCTTGATCACCTATTGTCCATCATAAAACGTTTACCCATGGTAAGCATCTTGTTAATGGATAGTGGTCTACACCTACTCTATGTCCACAAATTCACAATCATGTGAACTCTTAACCAACTTTTGTCCATTAGATCCGCACTTTGTGTCCATCATATGTTAAACCATCTTGTTAAGCATGAGATGTGATCGTCCAACATACTTTTGTGTCCAAAAATAATCATATGTTAAATCATATCACATGCAAGACCGCCCATTGTCCATCATAAACCATCTTGTTAAGCATTTGACCACCTATAGTGATCGTCCAACAACTCTTGATCACCTATTGTCCATCATAAAACGTTTACCCATGGTAAGCATCTTGTTAATGGATAGTGGTCTACACCTACTCTATGTCCACAAATTCACAATCATGTGAACTCTTAACCAACTTTTGTCCATTAGATCCGCACTTTGTGTCCATCATATGTTAAACCATCTTGTTAAGCATGAGATGTGATCGTCCAACATACTTTTGTGTCCAAAAATAATCATATGTTAAATCATATCACATGCAAGACCGCCCATTGTCCATCATAAACCATCTTGGTAAGCATTTGACCACCTATTGTGATCGTCCAACAACTCTTGATCACCTATTGTCCATCATAAAACGTTTACCCATGGTAAGCATCTTGTTAATGGATAGTGGTCTACACCTACTCTATGTCCACAAATTCACAATCATGTGAACTCTTAACCAACTTTTGTCCATTAGATCCGCACTTTGTGTCCATCATATGTTAAACCATCTTGTTAAGCATGAGATGTGATCGTCCAACATACTTTTGTGTCCAAAAATAATCATATGTTAAATCATATCACATGCAAGACCGCCCATTGTCCATCATAAACCATCTTGGTAAGCATTTGACCACCTATTGTGATCGTCCAACAACTCTTGATCACCTATTGTCCATCATAAAACGTTTACCCATGGTAAGCATCTTGTTAATGGATAGTGGTCTACACCTACTCTATGTCCACAAATTCACAATCATGTGAACTCTTAACCAACTTTTGTCCATTAGATCCGCACTTTGTGTCCATCATATGTTAAACCATCTTGTTAAGCATGAGATGTGATCGTCCAACATACTTTTGTGTCCACAAATAATCATATGTTAAATCATCTTGTTAAGCATCTTGTCCATCATCATTCATGTTAACTCATCTTGTTGAGTATCTTGTCCACGAATAATCATATGTTAAACGTTTACCCATGGTAAACATATTTTTGGATTCATCATTCATGTGATCGTCCAACATCATATGTTAAATCATCATGTTAAGCATCTTGTCCATCATAAGTATACACGTGGATGAATGTTGTGGACATATACTCTATACTATCCATTCGCAACTTTCATATTAAGTCCGAATTTTTTTTTTTTTGAATTCCGATAGATCGTCTCGTTCTAATATCATTCTGACGATCTACAAGTCCGAAAACCTCATCCAATTCATCCTATCTACAATTAAAAAAACTTGGGGTAAAAAATAATACATAAAGTAAGAAAGAGAGTGTAAGAGAAAAGAAAAGAATTAAAAAGAAAATGAAATTCGGATGGATAGTAGATAGATTTATGGATAGTTTATGTAATTAACTATCTATCACAAGAAGACAAAATGTAAGGTTAGAATTGTTTTTAACCGGTGCTAAAAGACAAAAAAAAATACAAAAATGCAATTGGATTTTGAAATATATAACTTTGCTATTACTTTTCAAAAAATGTATATTGGGTGCAATTAATCCTATAAAATTGCAGTCATTTTATTAACGGTTATTTTGGTGTAAAAGATTGGGATTTGTTTTGGTCTTCAGTTTCACTAGAAGCCCGAAAGGGCAAAACGAAGATGTTACAACAGATTCCCTCTAACCAATTTACACTTTGATATTGATTAAGCCCAAACAAAATACCCAAATATACTAGTAAGATGTCTGAAAAGGCCACGTGAGGAAGAACACTTTAAGGGAAGGAGATTGTGACACGATGGCGATGCAACTGATCCACGAACAACGCCGCTATTGCGCCGGAAATCTGAAACAAACATCTCCGAGAATCCTAATCCAGCGACCAGCGACCATCGATGCAACCCAGGAAGACAACACCGCAAAACCGCCTTGAAAAGAACACCAGAAGTTCGAGAGGAGCCAAATATCACGAATTAAAACACCACACATGAAAGCTCTGTCTTGGACCGGAGATGTCGCCATCAGTAGACATGTCGACAAATATATTACTCCTAGAGGCAGATTAACTCAAGCTGACGGAGAACCAGAGGATTAGATGGATTGCATATGTAATTAGATTGGGATTTTGAAACTCAAAGATGAAAGGGACAACTCTGGTTCTATCTATTTTTCAGGTAAGTCCTTTATAAATCTTTGTTCCTTGTCGTAGACATATATTGTTCGATAAAATGCCTGAATGAATTTCCAGGGTACTTTTTTCCATTCAAATTATCATCTGAATTTGATGATAAACTAACACATGGCGCATCCACAGAAATCTATTGTGGATACTCTTTCCTTCAAATATTATCTGAATTTCATGATTAACTGTGTTGATGTAGTTCAATGGTTTTGCTCGAACAAGATCATCTGTTTTCATTGTGTGTCATTGTGGTAGCTTACTCAGGTACTTGTCGGGTTTTTTTTTTTTGCATGAAAAAGTCAACTCAAATTGGTCACTATCACTTATACACCGTCACTTTATATTAGCTAATTTGTCATGTAACAACATCTGTAGCTTGAATATGTCAATGGACGACGACTTTCAAAATTGGCTGCTACCAGCGTGGACTTGGACTTGTGAGTTAAGACTTGACCTGAATCACTAATTTACATTGCATATGAGAAGGTACTACCTCCTCAGAACAACTTTTGAGATATTTTTATTGCCAAATTGTCCATCTTTCAAGTTGGTTTTTTTCTGAAGCTATGTTGTGGCCACACTGCATCTTTCTCACATTTTTTACTTTATCTCAATTGTTAGGACAATCATGCTGTGAAACAGACACGCTGCTTCAAGGACAGTACTTGAAAGATGGGCAAGAGCTCGTTTCAGCTTTCAATATCTTCAAGCTCAAGTTTTTCAACTTTGAGAATTCAAGCAACTTGTATCTTGGAATCTGGTACAACAATTTGTATCTCAATGGTAATAAGAAGTACACTGATATCCAGGACAGAGCTGTCTGGATTGCTAACCGTAACAATCCAATTCCGGGGCGCTCTGGAAGCCTCACAGTTGACTCACTCGGCATATTGAAGATTTTAAGAGGAGCATCAAGCCTACTTGAGCTAACTTCTACGGAAACCACTGGAAACACAACCCTTAAGCTGTTGGATTCCGGAAATCTCCAGCTTCAGGAGATGGATTCTGATGGATCGGTGCGGAGGATTTTGTGGCAAAGTTTTGATTATCCGACTGATACCCTTCTTCCTGGGATGAAACTTGGTTTCAATGTCAAGACTGGAAAGAGATGGGAGCTGACGTCATGGCTAGGTGATACTTTACCTGCTTCTGGATCTTTTGTCTTTGGAATGGATGCTAATATTACAAACCGGTTGATCATCTTGTGGCGTGGAAACATGTACTGGGCAAGTGGGCTCTGGTTTAAGGGTCGATTTTCATTGGAGGCATTTAACAGCTACGAATTCGTCTTCTCTTTTGTTTCGACCGAGAGTAAACACTATTTTACCTTTTCGGTTGATCGCCACTATGCTGATACAGTATTTCCCACGATAATGATAGATCAAAAGGGAATTTTGCATATAAACAGGCTTGATAGAGAGCTCACCCATGTCCGTTGTTCACCATTCAGTACTGGTGAAGAGAATTATAATGAATGTCATGAAAAAAATCTCAGGGTTTGTTTGAAAGCAGGTTGCATAGTCCCGGACATGCCATTTGGGTACAGGAACTGTTCACCTTCTGGTTATACCAATTTCAGAGAGACAGTATCACCTTTCTCAGCCAATGGGTTTGTACTTAATGAGACTGGTGGAAGGCTCAGTTCAGCTGATTGCCGTGCTATGTGTCTGCAAAACTGTTCTTGTCTTGCATATGCTTCAACCAATGTGGATGGTACGGGCTGCGAGATCTGGAATACGGATCCTACCAACAAAAGGTCGTCTTTTCATAGTCCCAGAACTATATATATTCTTGTCAAAGGTAATATAGTATCTGTGTATTATTGAAGTGTAGCTATTACTGCAGAATTTATGTTTTGGCACTAAGTTTTCTGAAATACAGGATTTGAGGTAAACCAAGAGAACGAAAAGGCGGCAACATGGCTAGTTGTTGTGGCATCACTGCTCCTAGTGATACCTGTGACTTGGTTCATCATCTATCTTGTTCTGAGGAAATTTAAAGTAAAAGGTAAAAATTTGTATCAGAATCACTCGTACACTTTCTTATCAATCGTCTTCTTTATAACAAGTTCACCACTTTTATTTCTGTGTTTGATCCAGTAACTGTCATATTTCGTGGAATGTTCTACTTCTTATGGGGGAAAATCATTCCGCAAAGTAAGGCTCAGCCAATTAACTTTCGTATAAGCATGTTTGATAATTGCCCTTGTCGAAACTGAGAATTGTGTTTGAGATTATTTAGTGATTGGTTGCATACGGAGGAGGCTTCAAACACTGAGGGTTGGTTCAACAATAGACCAAGAAATGCTATTACGTGAACTGGGAATAGATAGGAGAGGCCGGCACAGGAGAAGTGCAAGGAAGAATAATAATGAGCTTCAGATTTTTAGTTTTGAAACTGTAGCCTTGGCAACAGATTACTTCTCCGACGCAAACAAGCTTGGTGAAGGTGGTTTTGGTCCTGTATATAAGGTACGACAGATTCTGATATGAACTTAAAGAGCAGATTTTGATGTTTCCGCTACTTTCTTGAAGGGGAGGTTAATAGATGGGGAAGAAGTGGCTATCAAGAGACTATCAATAGCATCAGGGCAAGGATTGGTGGAGTTCAAGAACGAAGCTATGCTTATTGCCAAACTTCAACACACAAATCTTGTTCAGCTGCTAGGATGCTGCATCGACAAGGATGAGAAAATGTTGATTTACGAATACATGCCCAACAAGAGCCTTGACTACTTCCTCTTTGGTGAGCCTTCTTTGAAAAGCTAAGAATCTGTAGAAACCTATCTGAAAACATGTCTCCAACCAAATCTTGTGTGCAGATCCATTGAGGAAAAACGTTTTGGATTGGACGCTGCGGTTCAGGATCATGGAAGGGATAATTCAAGGGCTTTTGTACCTTCACAAGTACTCGAGGCTGAAAGTGATACACAGAGACATCAAAGCCAGCAACATCTTACTGGACGAGGATATGAATCCCAAAATATCTGATTTTGGTATGGCTCGAATATTTGGAGCCCAAGAATCTAGAGCCAACACCAAAAGAGTTGCTGGCACATTGTAAGTAAAGAGTGGCCAAAAAAGGAGAAGATCCTCTGATCAGATTTTAATTGAATTTCTTGTGCTATATATAGTGGATATATGTCTCCAGAGTACTTCAGAGAAGGACTATTCTCGGCTAAATCAGATGTGTTCAGCTTTGGGGTTCTGATGCTTGAAATCGTTTGTGGAAGGAAGAACAACAGTTTCCACCATGACTCGGAAGGACCTCTGAACCTCATAGTTCATGTAAAAGCTTCACTTCTTGTTCATTGTTAGCATCTCGCTTGCTTATATAATCTTTGAACCTTTTTGAGCCTCTATTTTTTTAGGTTTGGAATCTGTTTAAAGAGAACCGAATTCGCGAGGTGATAGATCCGTGTTTGGGAGATTCTGCACTTGACAACCCTCAAGTGTTAAGATGTGTTCAAGTTGCTCTCTTGTGTGTACAAGAAAACGCAGAGGATAGACCAAGTATGTTAGATGTTGTGTCCATGATTTACGGCGATGGCAATAATGCTCTTTCTTTGCCTAAAGAGCCAGCTTTCTATGATGGTCCCCGGAGAAGCTCGCCAGAGATAGAGGTTGAGCCACCGGAGCCAGAAAATGTATCGGCAAACAGAGTTACTATCACGGTGATGGAAGCAAGGTAAGCTGCTGGTGAGTTGAAGATAAAACTGAACTTCTGATATATTTTACTTCTTTGACTCTCCCTGTTTCTGTATGTGTGGTTAAACATGTGTAACTGTGCGGTCTGTGCCATTATTTGTACCCCAAGTCTATGACGCCAAAGTATTTTGAATGAGTAAAAAATACTGAAAATCGAGTCAAAGTAGGTATATTTCAAATTGTAATTGCGTTGACTTTTTATTATATTCGGATGTTGTCTATGGTAAACAAATAAAAGTGTCTTTCTATCAAATTTTTGAATCATGAGACTTACTATTGTGAATGAGATCTCTTGTGGTGAATTTCTATCTAGCCAATCGGCTATCAGATATATGTGGTCTTCAGAGACGGATACGAGACTAATTAAATCTTCCCTCATTACATTAGTCTTGGTTAGAAAGCTAAGACTAGTATGTTAACGATAGGTAGATCCTTATTTAGGTGACGTTATATAAATGGATCGTGGTTCTTAAACCATAGTTCATGGAATATATTGCGGACCTTGCGGTCATGGTTCCATGTTCTTATAGACCAAGATTTAAGTGATCAGCCTTAAACATAGCTTCTATGGGGCGGATTGATCACGCGGGATTCACATACCACTATATATATGATCGCAGAACAAGAACCAAGTATCTAAACTCGAAGGAAGAGAGATATTTGTTGTGTTTTTGAGATTAGGGAAAGTTATATCTCTCCTCGAGTTTCAGGTCTAGCCCTAACCCTAAAATTCAGACATGTCTTCCAAGCAAGGTAATCATTTTCCTTCTTCTCTCAACTCTGTTAATATTCCCAAGACAGATTTCAGGTCTATATATGGATCTTAAGGGCGTAGAGAATTATCGGTTCGAATCAATCAGTTGATCTATTTTGCTTCATTTTTGTTGTTGTTATATATCTGCTTGCTTTCAGATTTGATCTCATGGATTCATCGATCAACCTCCTGGTTTATTAATCTTGTGTGCTCTTTATGCATTGAAACGTTTTAAAAAATGCTTCTTTTGATTTGACATTGTTCTCTGTAAAACATCGTTGAAAATCCAACCGATAGGTAATATGATTCTTGATTGATAAGTTTCTATTTTTGGTGTATCAGGAGGGAAATTGAAACCCTTGAAGCAGCCCAAGTCTGGTAAGAAGGAATACGATGAGGTATGAATGATCTTTCTTACAAGTTACCCTTTTATCTTGAAAACTTTTGGCCGTTTTTAGGTTGGTTTATGAGTCTTAGTGCATGAGTTTTGCCTGAAATTTGAGCTATGATCATAAACATCAGCTCCCAAATCATATATCTTCGATATTTGATCAATCGTTGTTTTACACCATGTTCTGAATGCAGCATGATATAGAGTTAATGCAGAAAAAGAAGGATGAAGAGAAGGTAAGATCTGATTGATTGACAATCTTAAGATGAAGTGATTGCTGGTTATTATCTTGTTCTTTTGGTGTTGATGAACACAGGCACTTAAAGAACTCAGGAGCAAGGCATCACAAAAGGGTTCATTCGGTGGTGCTGGCCTTAAGAAAAGTGGGAAGAAATAATTAAGAGACTCTAATCTCCCTTCTTGTTGGGAGAACTCGTATTTCCAGAAACTTGTAAAACAATTATCATCATGTTGCAAAGTTTCGATTAATACAAACACATACGAAAGATATATTGAGAGAAACAGCAAAGATTACAACTTTTATAAAATCCAAAATGTTTGCGAAAGCTTTAGCCATCATCATCATCATCATCATCATCATCATCAAATCAAACACTTCCTTGGGTAAAATCTTGAATCCTGTCACCATGAACGCTTAAGTTCTCCATTGCATTCTCCAGCCCACAACTCATCTCAGCCAACACATGAGGATCATTGTAATGCTGAACAGCTTGAACAATGCTCCTCAATTTCTTGTACGGATCCGGACCATCGAAAACCTCCGAACCCACGAAAACTCCATCACAACCTAGCTGCATCATCAAGGCTGCATCAGCAGGAGTCGTGATCCCACCTGACGCGAATTGCACAACCGGAACTCTTCCCATCTGCTTCGTCTGAGCCACGAGATCATACGGTGCTGATATCTTCTTAGCGAACGTGAACACTTCGTCGTCGTCCATGTTGTTCAGGACTCTCACATCACCCATCACTGACCTAACGTTCCTCACAGTCTCCGCTATGTTCCCTGTTCCGTTCAGATCTCCTTGGATCCTAATCATAGCGGCACCTTCTCTGATTCGCCTCAATGCCTCGCCTGTGTCTCGGCAACCACATATGAACGGAGATCGGAAATTATGTTTGTTGATGAAGTTGTCTTCGTCGGCAACGGAAATGATCTCGCTCTCGTCAATGTAATCGACGGCGAGAGATTCCAAGATCTGAGCCTCTACGAAATGACCGACGCGAGCTCGTGCCATCACCGGGACAGAAACCGCTCGTTTTACCTCTTTGACGAGAACCGGATCCGGCATCCGAAGGACACCGGATCGGGATCTAACCGGATCTGAGACGATTACAGAGCATGCACCGGCGGATTCGGCGATCTTAGCCTGGTTTACAGAAGAAACCTCGACAATGGCGCCACCACGAAGAACCTGAGCTAATCCGACTTTGACGGAGAACGGATGGTTTTTCTTGGCGGCGTCAGTTATGGCTGTGCCGCTGTAGAGAGTAACTGCACCTTGGTCATGATCCGCCATTGCTGGATTGAAGGATGGTAATAAGGGTTTCGCCGGCGAAATGGAGTTAGTTACGCGATCTTGATTGAAAGATGGCGAAGAGAATGAGGAGGCTGTGTTGGAGCTGAGGAGAAAATATAGAGAAATGGAGAAGAAGAGTGTGGTCTGGTCCAGAAGTTTCCGAAATTGTCAAAATAAAGTTCGTCGCTGAGATTTCGGTTTAGGTCGCCGATTAGGGAGAAGAAGGAACCGAGCGTTCTTCAAAACGAAGTCGTATTGCTAAAGAGAGTAACAAAGTGGGCCTCCATGAAACCAAGACCCAAGTAGACGACTTTTTCGTAATCTTTTTATTTAGAGCCGTTCGATATGATGAATGCACGTGGCGTCATCCTGTGCAATTCCCGCTTTCGTCCGACGTCTGTCCTAAGATATTTTCTGAAAAAATGATTTTTTTTTTTGAGATGGACACGAGTCAAAGAACAAAGCACGAAAATTACGAAATAAAGGGAGCGCCAAATCAATCCAACAGACAACAACTGTCTTACCTAGTGGCCCACAACATGTGGGGCACTGTTTTGAAGACAATTGTCACAGCCTAGACGGCGTCGTTTTAGTGCTCACGTGCTTCAAGCTGTTGTTGGTTCAACCTTTTGTTTCCTTTTAAATGTTTTTTTTACGGTACGTGAATGTACTGATTCCTTACATCTGACTGCTCCGTCTGCTACACCGCTATCACATATTAAAGTTTTTAATGTTTTTTGTGGTTCAGTAAACCTCTTAAGTAGTTTCTTTTTGTTGAATAACAAAACCTCTAAAGTTTGCACACTCTAATGTTTAGATGAAACAGAAATCATGATAAGAAAATATAAAATGAAATAAAATATAAATTGTGTATATTAAACATCACTAATTATATATATAATAGCAAAATGTCTCTCCAGAAACATGACACCTCAGCATGAGGAAAGATTCTGGAGGCGACACCTGTTTTAATGATAAAAAATCCTGCACCAATCAGAACATAACGTTTTTCCAAGTCATATACATGTTTTAAAAATAAAATTAAAATGAACAAAAAAAAAACATTCGCTTCATCTTTTATTCCGATCGATCGTCTTCTCTCTTATTCTCAGGCGATTTTATATGATTTTGTGGCCGCCTCTTCTCCCATCGACTTCCCATGAATTTACCTTCGATAATCACAGTCGCTTATGGCTTCCATGTCTTCGCTCGAGATTCACCCATATTTTGAGCTTATATCCTTCGATTTTAGTAACTTCCGATGACGATTCGCCTCTGCTATCACCGCCGAGCTTATCCGACGAGTTCCTAGAAACCTTCGACCAGAGACTCATCCGGCTTAAATCTTGGATCTGATGGCCTTCTCTTCTTAATCTTCAGCTTCTGGGTTCATTGATCGTGTACCGTCGCAAGGTACACGATCTCACTCTCATTAAGATTATGTTTCCCTTTACGTCGTTCATTCGTATTGTATCTGATTCCATGTTCTTTTGGTTGTTGTAGCCTCTGTAACAATTAGGGTTTGTAATTAACTTCTGATGTGTTTCTGCTGTGTTGTAGTAGACGCGGGGAGCGTCTATTTTGGTCTGAAACACCCAGTGAATCCTCACAGACTTTGTATGGCCCATCATCTTAAACTTGCATATGGCCTCCATAGCAAGATGGAAGTTTATGTCAGTATCTCTCTCATCTTTCATTTGCTTGTTCTTCATCATTTATTTGCTCTTATCACTCACCTTCTTCATGTGTTGTCTATTAGCTTAGCGTTCACACATGGCATAACCTATGTAGATGGCCCAATTCCATTCCTCCGACTATGTAGAGATACTGCAACGAATCAACCCATAAAATAAGGATTTGTTTCCTCATCAAATGGCTAGATGTAAGTTCTCAGTCTCATTCAGTGATTGTTTTCTTTTATTCTTGTGCCCAAATCTATCTGTTTACCTAAAAGGAAACCACTTTGTTGCAGATAATTTGGGAGAGGATTGTCCTGTCATTGAGGATATGTTTGAATTTTGTCAAACTTATGCCGGTCGAACCAAAGGTAGAACATATTATACACACAATTATTCATGTTTGTTTGTCACTCTAAAGCTTTGTATACTGACCAAACTTTGTTTACGATGTACATGTGCCACTCAATGATGGAATTGATGACAGTAATTTCAGCCGTATCTCTATATAGAAATGATGAGAACAAGAACCAAGTATGTTTCACTATGTTGATGCTTTGTTTTGTTTGAGCTTATGAGAGGCATGTTTCTTATATAAAAATCAAATGTGTAGATTGTGGAGCTGAATGCTTTGCCCACGCTTGTATTGATGCTTCAGTCAGAAGATCCTTCAATGCATAGCAAAGCGGTAGGTTCTTATATTGCCTTAGATGGTTGCAGTTGTTTTGATTTGTTCAGTTCCTTATAATATACTATGGAATTCAGATTGGGGCAATCGGAAATCTTGTCCACTCATCTCCTGATATCAAGAAAGAGGTCATTTCGTTACTTTTGTTTGCGATTTACTTTACGTCTAACTGTAGATCAATTAGATCGTATATGTTTCATATGAACAACTGGAGATCGAATTCTTGGTTTAATATACTTTGATTTTGTTCTAGAATTTTTGGATCCTTGTTTCTATCGATGGGAAGAATCTTGTTTATCAGATCAGGGAGCAGTTTTGTGTGTGTGTGATTATAAGGTCTCTCTGTGTTGCAGTTAATAGAAAATCTACCGGGTACGGTTGCTGGATTTGGTCAGAGGATAGCAACTTAAAACTGGAGACAACAACTCTCTTGCGAAAACTGCTTTCAATTGGTTTGTGACAATTAACAAATCAGCGGTTTGGTTAGAGCATTTAGTCTTTATAGTTTGCTTTTTTCTTGGGTAGAGTTAAATCCTCCTATCAATGATGTTGTACAATCTGGTGTGGTCCCTCGCGTTGTGACGTTACTTTCAAGGCCTCAAACGGCTTTGTGAGTACACAATCTCTGAGGTAATTACGCAAAACCGAGGTCTTGTTGACTTGTCTATGTTTAAAAACTAAATGGACTTTACTGATGTTGATGCATGACATCTGTGTGGATAACATACCATTCATGTATGAGTTAGCAGATACATTCAACGCTTCAGCCCTTAAGCGAGCTTGCACTCTCTTCATTCTTGAGCATTAAGCGAACTTACACTAAGCTCAGCTCTGAAATATGGTACGCTTACAAAATCATTACATCATTCTAAATTTTTGAAGAAAATTATAACTTGTTTTCTTCTTTAACGCATGTTTCTCATGTTTATCAAGAAGATTATACCAGTAATCCGGAGTTACATAACTGATATTCTTACACGGCCAGTCCAAGGTAGCTCAACCATTGTGAAAAACATATAACTTTTTTTTGGTCAAGAAAAAACACAACTTGATTCCATTTTCTGTTAGATAACCAGTCTGTATTTTGTTACTTTGAGGCCCACGAAGTATGTAAAAGCAAACAAATCTAAATATCTAAACTACATAAATTTCTATTATGTCTTATCTTTTTAAATATTTTTAGTAGAAACAATCGTTGTTCAAAAAAAATAATAGTAGAAATAATAAAATTCTTTTTAAAGAACCAATCAAATACATATATATATTTTTTAAAAAAATTATTTAAATCGATCCCGCGGCGCAGCGCGGGCATATTCCTAGTGTAACTAAGCTATGAAAACGAGGAATGTATATAACAAAAGAAATATCTAAATACTTGAATTTGGTTATTCAAGTTTTTGATAATCTAATTATAACCTTAACAGATTTATATAAGTGTATAAATTATTTTTCAATTTATTTTATAGATTTGATGTTAAAACAAATTAAAATTAAACTTTTTGGTTAAGTATATGTTTAGTTATATACTAATCGTCAACACTCATCATTATAATATAAAGTATATAGGGAAATAAATTATCTAAATAATAAAGGAATTTTGAATTTTCAAATTTGATAATCCAATAATAATTTTTCATTTAGACAGAGTTTTATTTATTTAAGAATATAAACCATTTGCCAATTTATTTTACAAAAAAAAAAAAATTGCAACCCAAAGCCAAACCATTTGGCTTAAAAGATTCCTACTATATATTCTCTAAGACCCAAATTTTAGAATATCTGCGAATGGTGAATGAATTGCGTATTGTATAGACGTTAAGGAAAGAAGAACGGAGTCGAGACTATGAAGTCTCTTTCCTTAACTCGAATTATCACCCGCAGTGTGATGGTTATGCGTGACAATTGAATCTCAGGATAAAACCGATATCGAAACGATTTCGCAGGAACTCAAAAAACGTTTCCAACGAACGAAAGTACTACAATATACTCTCGAGACTTACTTTCAAAAGGAGATGAAAGAACTATTATCTCGTGAATGAGTTTTTGGAAGTTTTGGTTGATCCTGATTCAATTCTCATATTGATATCAACCTAAACATGCATTAGATCTAGGTGTTCTTATTTAGAAACATATGATCTCACCTTTTACCTGTTTGTTTGCAGCGGAATTGATGAACAGGTCAATGATCAGGGAGATACACCGAGAGATGGATCCTTCAAAGGCTCACACACGCAATCACCGGAAACTGGCTGCTAGACCACAAGGAGGCTGGCGCAGAGAGAGGAGAGAGGCGCGGCTAGGGTTAGGTTGGAAGGAAAAACAGACTCAAGTTTTATTCATAAAACTTGTCTAATTCCTTTTGGGCTTTATGGGCCCAAATACCAATCTGATTAAATTCCATTTAATCAGACCCATTAATTCTTCTCTCTTAGTACGACAAATGCCTAGCACTTTTGTCGTACTTCTGCTAAGCCGTTCCAACATTATTTCCTGCTAGCTTAAGCGTGTGACCCATATGGGATCATACAATAAAGGCAATAAGTCCAAGACTTATAGATCATGAGCGGACTCTAGCAAGCCATCATGACCCCCAGCATTGTATGACTTATGTCTGATCACTGACATACTCTTACGTTATAGAGACAGTACAGAGATTGCTGGACACAATTCCAACAATCTCCCACTTGAACTGGAATCTCTGTATTCATAATCCCTTTCGTCTCAATATCTCGATTAGTCATAAGGCAAGATTAGTGTCATCCTTATAAAGCCTAATCTTGTTCATCGGACTCTGATTTGATACTGACAATCCAAACGACTCGGGAAAGTCCGTTTGAGCATGGCCATGCGTTTTCCAGTATTCAAATCTCCGATTGGCCTAGAGATATTCACTCCATTTATATTGGAGGGACAAATCCCATCTTGTTCCATCACTGTAAACTACTCATTTCATGATGTACCCAAACAAGGTCCTTATAGCTATCACAGAACGATAGCGTTAGACAATGATCAAAGTACATCAGTCCATGTGCAGTTACATGAATGCGAACTCAGGTCTAAGGACTATACTCTATAGTCGTAGTAAGAATCTCTTATGACACAGATATAAATATCCTGAAGAGTTCTTATAAGCGGGTCTTGTCCGGTCGTATGTTCCCAACATACACCTATGTACTGACTTTGATGCCGTGCATCTATGACACATTAAGACTTTGTCATAAGTCACGTACCAATCCAGTCTCACACGGTTGTTGATGTTCCAATTTCAACAACCTTCGACTGGGGACGGAATGATATAAAACATCTATCAAATATAGGGTCTCATGATCAAGCTAAATGACTTCGATGACTCAAGATCAAGTCATTTACTTCGATGACCTATAAAATGGTTCATATCATTTTGGAACGATTATTTCATCACAGTTAAAATAATCTTGAAATAATAATTTCATTAAAACATAAAATAATGTTTTACAAGAACATATCAAATAACTAAAATAAAGCTCACAAAACTCCCACTCAAATTTAGATTACATTTCAATGTTTCTAATGCCTACAGCTTCAGTCAGTAACTCGAGCTTAGGCCTTGGGAGTGGCTTTGTCAACGGATCAGCGACATTATCATCTGTCGGAACTCGGCTGATCTTGACTTCCTTTCTATTAATGATGTCACGTATCAAGTGATATCTTCTTTGAACATGCTTGGATTTCTGGTGTGATCTTGGTTCCTTTGCCTGAGCTATAGCACCATTGTTGTCACAAAACAGTGCCAGAGGCTCAGCCGCATCTGGTATCACACCTAGTTCCATAATGAACTTTCGTATCCAAACAGCTTCCTTCGCTGCTTCCGAGGCGGCGATATATTCAGCTTCTGTAGTGGAATCAGCAACGGTGTCCTGCTTGGAGCTTCTCCAACTTACTGCACCGCCATTCAGACAAAAGATATAACCGGACTGTGACCGGAAATCATCAGTGTCTGTCTGGAAACTTGCGTCCGTGAATCCACTGACTTTAAGCACATCACTTCCACCGTACACCAAGAACTTATCCTTAGTATGTCTTAGATACTTCAAGATATTCTTTACGGCAATCCAATGGTTTTCACCTGGATTTGACTGGTATCTACTCGTCATGCTCAATGCATAAGCAACATCAGGACGAGTACAGATCATGGCATACATAACAGATCCTATTGCAGATGCATAGGGAATGTTCTTCATACGCTCGAGCTCAGCAGCCGACGTAGGGCTCTGCTTCTTGCTTAGCGTTGTGCCATGTACCATCGGCGTGAAGCCCTTCTTGGAATCTTTCATGCTGAATCTTTGTAGGACTTTGTCAATGTATGAGTCTTGACACAAGCCTATCAGCCTCTTAGGTCTATCCCGATAGATCCTAATTCCAAGAACGTATGCGGCTTCACCCATGTCTTTCATGGAAAAACAACTTCCAAGCCAGTCTTTTACAGACTTTAACATTGGAACGTCGTTTCCGAGAAGCAGTATGTCATCAACATACAGAATAAGAAAAACGATTTTGCTCCCACTAGTTTTCTTATACACGCATTGTTCTTCTTCGTTTCTAATGAAGTCAAATTGCTTGATCGCTTCATCAAAACGAAGATTCCAGCTCCTCGATGCTTGCTTCAATCCATAAATGGATTTATGAAGCTTGCATACTTTCCCAGCATTCTTTGGATCTATGTAACCGTCAGGTTGTGTCATATACACATCCTCTTCCAGAATACCATTCAGGAAAGCGGTTTTCACGTCCATCTGCCAAATTTCATAATCATGAAAAGCTGCAGTTGCTAGTAGAATCCGAATAGATTTCATCATAGCCACCGGTGAATAGGTTTCATCGTAGTCCACACCGTGAACTTGTCTGAAACCTTTTGCCACCAACCTGGCTTTATAAATCTGGACATTTCCATCCACGTCAATCTTCTTCTTGAAGATCCATTTGCACTCGATGGCTTTTACACCAGCGGGTAAGTCAACCAACGAAAATACTTGGTTGACCGACATGGAGTCCATTTCGGAATCAGTGGCCTTGCGCCACTTAGAGGAACCTGGGCCCATCATGGCTTGATTGAAGTTCGATGGTTCATCACCATCAATGATCAAAAGATCATGACAGTCAGTCACGAGGAATCCCTGATATCTCTCGGGTTCGTGACGGATCCTCCCGGATCTTCGAACTTCCGGTACTACAGGTTCAGGCTCTACAATTTCTTGTAGATCCTCCTGCTGCTCTTCCTCATTAGGTTGAGCAGTATCCTGTTCATCTTGAATTTCTTCAAGCAGTACCTTACTCCCACTTTCTTTCTTGGAGAGAAACTCCCTCTCAAGAAAGTTACAATCCCGGGCAACAAAGATCTTGTTCTCGGAACGTAGATAGAAGTAATAAGCCTTGGTTTCCCGTGGATAACCAATGAAGTAGCATTTATCAGATTTTGGTGTAAGCTTATCTGAGATTAATCTCTTAACATAGGCTTCACAACCCCAAATTCTTAGATAAGACAGCACTGGAGCTTCTCCAGTCCATAATTCATATGGTGTCTTAGCTACTGCTTTTGATGGCGCTCTGTTTAGTGTGAACACTGCTGTTAGCAGAGCATATCCCCAAAGGGATATTGGAAGGTCTGTGTGACTCATCATAGATCGAACCATATCCAATAAGGTCCGATTTCTCCTCTCAGATACACCGTTCCATTGAGGTGTTCCAGGAGGAGTGAGTTGGGATACGATCCCACACTCTCTCAGATGATCACTGAATTCCTGGCTTAAGTATTCTCCTCCTCGGTCGGACCGAAGAGCCTTAATGCTTTTGCCAAGTTGGTTCTGTACTTCATTTTGGAATTCTCTGAACTTTTCAAAAGATTCAGACTTATGTTTCATCAAATAAACATATCCATACCTACTGAAATCATCAGTGAAGGTAATGAAGTACTGATAGTTTCCTCTTGCATTTGTGGACATTGGGCCACACACATCAGTGTGTATCAGGCCCAATAAGTCACTGGCCCTCTCGTTAGGTTTATTAAAGGGGGCCCGTGTCATTTTGCCCATCATGCAGGATTCGCATTTCTCACATGACTCAAAGTCAAATGAGCCAAGAAGTCCATTCGAATGGAGCCTCTTGATAAGTTTCTCGCTGATGTGCCCTAAACGACAATGCCATAGAAACGTTCGGTTTTCCTCATTAGGTTTAAACCGTTTGGTATTAATGTTATAAATTGGCGCGGATTGATCGAGTATGTAAAGCCCATTCGTAAGAGGGGCAGAACCATAGAACAGATTGTTGCGATTGAAGGAACATAATTTATTCTTAACTGAAAAATCATAACCTTCCAAATCCAACAAAGAAATTGAAATAATATTTCTGCTTATAGCAGGTACAAAATAACAATTATTAAGTTCTAAAATCAATCCCGAAGGTAAAGACAACAAGTAAGTTCCTACAGCTAGTGCTGAAACTTTCGCTCCATTTCCAACTCGTAGCTCTACTTGTCCTTGCTTCAGCCTTCTACTGTTGCTGAGTGCCTGCATATTAGTACAAATATGAGCCCCACAACCAGTATCCATGACCCATGAGGTATTATCAGAAGTAGTTGTATTAACTTCTATAACAAAAATACCTGATGAAGAAGTCTCGAAAGTCTTCTTCTTTAATTCCTTTAGACCTTCCTGGAATTTCTTACAATCTCTTCTCCAATGCCCCAGTTCTTTGCAGAACCTGCACATGTCAGTGGGCCCAGCCTTGGACTTGGGCTTGGGCTTTGGCGTGTCCTTGTCCAC
Source organism: Orychophragmus violaceus (assembly GCA_030180135.1). Classification (NCBI taxonomy): domain Eukaryota; kingdom Viridiplantae; phylum Streptophyta; class Magnoliopsida; order Brassicales; family Brassicaceae; genus Orychophragmus; species Orychophragmus violaceus. The sequence goes on from CM058239.1 coordinate 19,896, forward strand.
GACTTGGACACCCTTGGCCTTTCCCTTATCCTTAGCAGAAGACTTCTTAAACCCCTTGCCCTTCTGTACCATAAGTACATTGGGGTCCTTGGCGGTTTTCTTCAAATTGGGCTCTGCAGTCTTGAGCATTCCGTGAAGCTCAGGCAGTGTCTTACTCAAGCCATGCATGTTAAAGTTCAGAATGAACTGATCATAGCTTGCAGGTAAAGACTGCAGAATGATGTCGCAGGCAAGTTCTTGGCTGATTGGGCAGTCGAGTTTGTGAAGATGATCGAGATAACCCATCGTCTTCAACACATGAGGACTCACTGCCGCATTCGCAGCCAACTTACAGTCCAAGAGGTTCTTAACTGTCTGGAACCTCTCGGTCCTAGCCTGTTCCTGAAAAAGCGATTTCAGGCTTGCCATGATCTCGATTGGAGACAATACACTTTCGAACTGTTTTTGCAGCTCAGGAGTCATTGTCACCAACATCAGGCAATAAACATCATTTTCATCTGACGAATGCTTTTCCCAAGCATTGTGCAGAGTCCTGGCAGCATTGGCAAGAGGCCTCTCGGGGAGGGGATCTCGAAGGACATAATCCTTCTTCTCCTGCTTGAGGACCAGCCTCAAGTTCCTTGACCATGTCAGGAAGTTCGTTCCAGTCAGCTTCTCCTTCTCGAGAACAGACCGGATCGAGAATGTGTTTTGAGTGCTTGTAGTAGTCATATCTGAAATATATAAATAAAAGGTTATTAGTTATATGTTCAAAATGATTAATCTCGTATTAGAGTATAATATGATTAATCATGCATTATATTCAATAACATAAGTTACCCTCAATAGAATATAATGATTCCAAGATCCACATATAACCAAGATCAAAGTGGGCCACTGGCCGTCACCCAACCTTAGCTTATATCGGTAAGCCCTATATCGGCTAATTATATCCGTGATATAACTCTTGGTTGTGAATCTGGGCCCGAGGCCCAATTCACCCTGATGTCTCAAGGCCCGGGACTCCCGATGGCTTAGTCAAGAAAACCGGACTATACAGTCATGTAATCATTAATGTCTGGGACTCCCAATGACATTTATGAATCACAAACCGTCTTACCCACGCAAAAGCAGACATCCTCACACTGTAAGGCCATGAATGCAATTGAATGGGCTTTGACAGCTGACATAGTCTGGACAAGACATCCAACGCTTGATATTATTTGAGGTTCGTAGGTTTATTAAAATCATTCCCAAAATAGAAGATTACTATTTCGGGAAACTTTCTATTTATGGAAACCTACTATTTTTGGAAACTTTCTAAAATTGGAAACTTTCTAAAAACGGAAACTTTCTAACTTTAGAAACTTCTTTAAAATCCAAAACCCGCAAATTCAGAAACTTCTATTTAAAGAAACTTTCTAATTATAAAATTTCGGAAACTTTAATTTAAAACGACTTTATAATTTTATAAAATAGATTTTAAATTAATCTGAAGAAAGACTCAATTAACTGGCCCAATTGTTTTAACTTCTTGGCCCGAGGCCCAAGAATTGGTCCATGTCCAAGACATGACCCAATTGTCCAATTAATTGACATAACCGGTCTGGTTCATTAAAACTGGTCTAACCAAGTTCTAATTACTACGATGACCACAATTGTCAACCGGTTATTTACTAAACCGGAATCTCTCAATTTATTTGGTCCAACCAAATCAAATTAGAAATTCCCGGTTTAGGCACTAAATCCAATATTTCTTTCGACATTGGATTTCTTATCCCGGTTTAACCAGATTTAATAAAATTATTAAAATCTGTTTATTAAACCAGAACGAATCAATTTTAATTAAATCTTAAACCGAGCATTGAACCGAACCGAATTAGTCACGAACCAAACCGAGTTGGTCGTGACCTAATTTCCAGCCAAGAACATCTTGTCCAGCCGCTCAGCCGCGAACCGTTCGATCCGAGATCGAGGACGGTCGGGTCGAACCAGCCGGACGTTCGGGACGGGACAGGGACGGAACATACGACCGGATGGACGCTCGCCAGACGGACGGGACGCAGCGCACGGACGGACGCATCGGAATCGGTCGCGATCGCCGTGCGATCACTCGGCCGATCGACCGAACCGGTCATCCCGACCGTCCGATCCCGATCGTTCCGATCCCGACCGTTCGCCTTTCGGCCGTGATCACCAACCGGCCAAGCCGGGTCGATCACGCCTTGGCCAATCAACAAAACCCGAGTCATATAGCTCGGTTTTGTGATTCAAGTGTTTGTTCAGGATTTTAATTCAGTTTCTTATGTGTTTTTCTTATCAGTAATGGATTCAAAACACATCTAAACAGAATAAACAACCTAAACAATGAATCTAAAACAAGAAACCTAAGAACCAATGGCTCTGATACCACTGTTGGAAGTTTTGGTTGATCCTGATTCAATTCTCATATTGATATCAACCTAAACATGCATTAGATCTAGGTGTTCTTATTTAGAAACATATGATCTCACCTTTTACCTGTTTGTTTGCAGCGGAATTGATGAACAGGTCAATGATCAGGGAGATACACCGAGAGATGGATCCTTCAAAGGCTCACACACGCAATCACCGGAAACTGGCTGCTAGACCACAAGGAGGCTGGCGCAGAGAGAGGAGAGAGGCGCGGCTAGGGTTAGGTTGGAAGGAAAAACAGACTCAAGTTTTATTCATAAAACTTGTCTAATTCCTTTTGGGCTTTATGGGCCCAAATACCAATCTGATTAAATTCCATTTAATCAGACCCATTAATTCTTCTCTCTTAGTACGACAAATGCCTAGCACTTTTGTCGTACTTCTGCTAAGCCGTTCCAACATTATTTCCTGCTAGCTTAAGCGTGTGACCCATATGGGATCATACAATAAAGGCAATAAGTCCAAGACTTATAGATCATGAGCGGACTCTAGCAAGCCATCATGACCCCCAGCATTGTATGACTTATGTCTGATCACTGACATACTCTTACGTTATAGAGACAGTACAGAGATTGCTGGACACAATTCCAACATAGAGAGCATAAGCCCGATATTTATAGAGGAAAGTCACACAAGAATCTCGGTTTGAAAACGAGATCGAGAGATCGAGATGAGGCAGGTAACGTGCACCGCAAAGGAAGGGGAGTTGAGCTCTTGCGCAAGACGTGGTGAAGGTGGTTACAGAGAATTAGTATATTCCCTTATCCCATTCGAATGAAGAAACCAAACCAATTAGTTTGGTTAAACCACCTAACCACTTATACCAATTAAATTTGGTTTAACAAAATTTTTCCCAAAAAATAATATGCGCACGGAGGCCCCTTCGGAGCCAAGACCCAAGCCCAAACCCGGCGACGCGCGCGTGTATGGTCTTTCTATCCTTTCTCTCATACTCCATAGTGTGATCCAAGCTATTTGAACAGTGACATGAAAATGTCCTTATATATACAAGTGATAAATTTCTCATCTAACTAATGTGGAACATTTTATACACTTCATTCCTCATTAAAATATGCCAACATGTTATGGCTTATATGAGATCATGGCCCAACTTATTTCTCATTCACACATACATATTTTATAAAGCCCAAAAGCTTTATTACATAAAAAACGCTTACATCCAGAGGAGAGCTTGGCTAGTAATTTGAGCTCGTAATAGGACTCAGATTATCAGTTTCGCATAAGCTCGGTATTTATAGAGGAAAGTCACACAAGAATCTCGGTTTGAAAACGAGATCGAGAAATCGAAATTAGGCAGGTAACGTGCACTGCAGAGGAAGGGGAGTTGAGCTCTTGCGCAAGACGTGGTGAAGGTGGTTACATAGAGTCGGCATATTCCCTTATCCCATTCGAATGAAGAAACCAAACCAATTAGTTTGGTTAAACCACCTAACCGCTTATACCAATTATATTTGGTTGTGTGGGTACCAATTCAGACCCAGTATACATGGTAGAGATTCTGCACGAAGAGTGAGTCTCACCAGGGTTCGAGCAATTGGTGTGTACCCGAGGGAAGGTATAACCTTATCCCAAGCCCATTATGCTGAAAATATACTTGAGAGGATTAAGGCTTACTCAAAAAGGACAGCAAAAACTCCTGTTGATACTCAACTTCACTTGAAGAAAAATTCAGGTGAAGCAGTTTCACAATTGGAGTATGCAAGGGTAATCGGGAGTCTGGTGTACTTAACAAATTGTACTAAACCCTATCTAGCGCACGCAGTAAATGTACTGAGTCGCTATACCAGTAATCCAGTACATAAACATTGGAAATGTATAACTAGAGTATTGAATTACTTACGTCATACCAAAGATTATGGTCTGCACTATGTTAAAGAGCCAACTATTTTGGAGGGATATTGCGATGCAAATTGGATATCTGACTCTCAAAACTCGAAGTCCACGAGTGGATACATATTTACACTTGCGGGTGCAGCAGTGTCCTGGAGATATTCCAAGCAAACAATGCAAGCCAGATCCACGATGGAGTCAGAGCTAGTAGCTCTAGACACCGCGGAGGCTGAAGAAGAATGGCTTCAGAATTGGCTGGAAGATATCCCAGAGTGGGATAAACCTGTGTCCACTATTCATATGCATTGTGATAGCCAATCATCGATATTGCGGTCAAAGAGAACCTTGTATAATGGTAAGAACCGTCATATTAGGAGACGTCATAAATCCATTAGGAACTTTATAACCACTGGTATAATCCATGTAGATTATATAAGAACGAATGACAATCTAGCGGATCTTTTTACAAAAGGGTGTCTGCGAGATAAAGTTCTAAAATCATCAATAAGAATGAGTTTGAAGCCTACGAATTAAGAGAAAATTTGATAGAAATCCTATTTACGTGACTAGAGATCCTTGGATGTAGGTTCAAAGGGAAAACTAATTCAAATGAAATCGAACACTGGAGGAATTATGTTTTTACCTAGTTCCTTGAATGATAAACAGTGCTACCTGTATGTGAATAAGGATAAGCAATGAATTTTAATGATTCCATCGTTTCACAATAGTGGAGTATGACATGATACTTCCGAAAAGAAACTAATGGCAGAATACATAGTGAGTGTGAAATGGGGCCGTTTCTAGGAGAATGAAGGAAAGTCTATATTCTCCAAGTTCACTCATGAAAACCAGGAATGTTCAAGGCCAAAAAAAAAAAAACAGAGAACAAAGTTCTACGAGAAAATGTCGCTGCGCGATACCTGTTGTCTCGGTTTACATAAACATTCGGTTGGTTCAAGACATCATGTTCACCTCTCGACCAGTAAACCCGACAGATATTAAAAATGATTGGTTTCAAAGCTGAAAAATGCTACCTATCAGACACAGTTACATTTTCGCATATACTCTCGAAAGTATGTCTAGTCAAGTCAAGTCAGTGTCTAGTCTAGTCAAGTAAAGTCAATGTTTAGTATAGGTATTTCGAGTCTGTCGAGTCTTCGTATGTTTAGAGTAATTTCTATTCATGTGGGGATTGTTGGAACATACTTTTTATGTAATAAAGCTTTTGGGATTTATAAAATATGTGTGGGTGAATGAGAAATAAGTTGGGTCATGAGCTCATATAAACCATAACATGTTGACATATTTTAATGAGGAATGAAGTGTATAAAATGTCTCACATTAGTTAGATAGGAAATTTATCACTTGTATATATAAGGACATTTTCATGTCGTTGTTCAAATAGCTTGAATCACACTATGGAGTGTGAGAGAGAGAGGATGAAAAGACCACACGTGCGCGCCGCCGCCGTGCAGTGTCGAGCCGAGCCGGGCCGGGCTTGGGCTTGGATCTTGGATCTTGGGTCTTGGTAATAGGCCCCGAAGGGGTCTCCATGCGCGTATTATTCTTTGGAGAAAATTTTGTTAAACCAAATTTAATTGGTATAAGCGGTTAGGTGGTTTAACCAAACTAATTGGTTTGGTTTCTTCATTCGAATGGGATAAGGGAATATGCCGTTTCTCTGTAACCATCTTCACCATGTCTTGCGCAAGAGCTCAACTCCCCTTCCTTTGCGGTGCACGTTACCTGCTTCATCTCGATCTCGTTTTCAAACTGAGATTCTTGTGTGACTTTCCTCTATAAATACCGAGCTTATGCAATCAAAAACTTATTCACGAGATAATAGTTCCTTCATCTCCTTCTTAAAGTAAGTCTCGAGAGTATATCGTAGTACTTTTGTTTGTTGAAAACGTTTTTTCGAGTGCTTACGAAATCGTTTCGATATCGGTTTTATCTTGAAATTCGATTATCACGCATAACCATCACACTGCGGGTAATAATTCGAGTTAAGGAAAGAGATTTCATAATCTTGACTTCGTTCTTCTTTCCTTAACGTTATTCACCCTTCATAGATATCCCAAAATTTGAATCCTACATATTTTTCAGAAAGTAATAAAGTTGACAAAAATCCTAATACAAACATGTTAGTAATATTAACTCTATATAGTAAATTAGTAACAAGAAATCTAATGTAATCCAAATCCACATAGATTAATGTTATACTAGATTCTGACCCGCGCTAAAGAAGCGCGGGTTTATATTTCTTATTAAATAATTATTTAGCTTTTATTTAAAATTTTATAAAATTAATTGTTTGACTATTGATTTAAATCTTTAATAACTGAGTAATATGATGATATAGTGCTAAATGTGAAACAAAATATTTTGTGAAATCGTGTGCTAATTGTGAAACAAAATCTCGCGGGTCAAATTCGGGGAATTGGGTCTTCTATGGAAATGAGTCTTACATATTGTGAATATTAAATCATTAGAGTTGAAAATTCATTTTTATATATTATTATACAATATTTAGAATATTCTTATAAATAGACGTAAAGGTATTTATTTTTTAAAAAATGATTCGAATGTAAGATGGTTATAAAAGCGATGGATAATATAGTGTGGAATTTTGATACAACCATTTGATTTAATATATAAAATATTTTTAGTAATAGTTAATATTGTTTAATACCAATACATTAATTTTCTTAAATCTTACAAATAAAAAAGCTCTATATTAATTATATTAGATTTTATATGATTTATAGTATTAATAACATAATACTTTCAAAATATTAATACACCATTAAAATTCAGGCCCAAAATTTATTTTTGTAACATTCATTTATTGAAAGTTAATGGCCCATAAGCCCAAACTCTAAACAAACAGATGAATTCTTTGGGGTTTCTTCAGTTTTCTTCTCTCTGCCGACAAAGGAAAAAAAAAATCGAATCCCTCCTTATCTGAATCAAGAGCGCGATTCTTACCTAAAATTGTCCGATCACAAAAGATCCTCCGACAAAACTCAGGTAAGATTCGGTGATTCGTATATTTTACTGTCTGATTTCAATGGATTTAGTCGATTTTGCATAAACAAAATTAGATCTTAGATTTTATCAGGGTATAAGAAAAATTGCTTTCCTCCGCGATTATGTCAATAACTTGACTTAGAAAACTTCTGTAAAAACTTATTCGATTTCAGATGATGCCTCGATTTTCAGTTGCTTCGATCTTTAGAATTTTTGTAAACATCTTATATTTTTTTTTGTATTATGTCTTATTGACTGTTCTGTTGATGTGTTACTTATATTTGGTTTTATTTTTTCAAAGGGGATCTGTTTCTTAATCGTAACAGAATCAAGGAAAAAAAATTCATCTTCAAGCCATGATTCCAGATAGAAAGGTGATATTGGATGTCTTTTAATAGTATACAAGACATAAATAATCTATTTTAAACTTGTTCATTCGTATATCTATATAGTGGCGAGGTGAAGGAAAACAGTATTTGAATACAGTTGGTTTATCAATTATCGGTCTTTAATAGTGTGTTCATATTAAAGGTAAGTAAATTGTTCTTTTAATCTCTGTATCTTTCATTATTGAGAAATTTATAATGGGAACTGACAGTTAAAAAAGGATTTGGATTCTATGATTGTCACAGAATGATCTATGTTTTTATTGGAATTGTGATGAGTGTGCTTACAAAAGAATTTTACTCATTTGTATAATGATGAATACTATTTTTATTTTGCAGTGTTTATATTTTTGAAATATATATATGCTGAAGACAGCCTGAGTTGTCAACCTTGCACAAAATCAAGACAGCCTGAGTTGTCAACCTTGCACAAAACCACTGGCATTATAAAAGTAAGGTACTTTATATGTTCTATCTGCAGGATTTGTATGTAAAAAACTAACAGTTTTTTCGTTTTATCTACTAAAGTTTTCGATTGTATCCGAGATAAAGTTCTAATTTCAAGCTTAATATGTTAGTGAAGAAAAGTAAACCCTTCAATCACCAGATTTTTTTCAAGACTCGGGACATATCTTCGTGTTTTAAAATCCAGGTTCTCAAACAGCCTCTGATTCATGATTCTTCAATTAGGGCTTATATTATTAAAACCAAAAAAAAAAATTAAGCTTCAATTTTTACTAATATCTTTCTGCTAATGTATCTGTCTAGGATGTGTTGTCTCTTCATTACACTCATTTATGCAAACCTGACAGGGACATATCTCAGCTGTAAACCAGCCTTTACAAAGTAAGTTTACAAATAAATGTTTCAATAGTATAGATTTGTGATAGGAATGAACTGAATATCGGTAGTTAGGCAATGGAATTGAATTTTGATATATAAGTGTAGTATAAATAATTAGAAATTGCATGCTTGATTGGTTGCTGTTTATTTTGAACAAAGACTTTAGTTGTATGTGATATACAATTCTAATAAGCAATAAACTTTGCCAAATTTATTTAAAATCATTTCTAATGAAAACATATAAGATTCCCCAAAAAGTAAGAAGCTTTAAGTCTTCTTAAGAAAATTATCCTATAATCAAACGAAAATAGAACTATTTGCCTGCAAGCGAATATAACCAAATAAAACTAAAATAATAAGTTCTTAAGAAACAAATCTAAAACTCAAATATTTTGGAAAATCTCCTTGAATACCACATTCCTAGTTTTCTTCTGAGGCTTTCCGTCCTTGTCCACTATCAAAATTTTCAATCCTTTTTTTGAGGTGACTCTAGAAATGGCCACGTAAAGCTGTCCATGTGAGAACACCGGGCGAGGAAGATACAATCCCACTTCTGATAAAGACTGGCCTTGACTCTTATTAATTGTCATTGCAAAAGCCACTGCGAGAGGAAGTTGGCGTCTTGTCATCTTAAATGGAAGCCTAGCATCTGATGGGGTTATTGATAGTCTAGGAATAAGCACTTTCTGACCAACCTTTTCACCTGTGATAATCCTTGCTCCTATCATAAAATCATACAATTCTGTGATTTGTAATCTTGTTCCATTCATCAATCCTCCATTTGGATCAATGTTTCTCAACACCATCACAGGACATCCAATCTTCAATCGAAGACTGTGATTTGGTAAACCAGATGTCTTGATATTATTCTGGAAATCCGGAGTGAGAGCTTGGTCTTTTAAAGCTTTAATATCTGAAGGATCTATTTTGTCCGAGCTCAAGTATACCCTCTCATCATCTAATTAAAACCAAACGGAACATTAAGTAATTATATTAACAATCGTTTATACAAAAAAGTTTTGTAATAGATTATTCACTAACCTTTAATGTTCTCAAGCATATGCTCGTTTATCATGTTGACATCCTCATTTGTAGGACAAAGAATTGCTCTCTCTTGATAGAATATTGGATCAGAGTTTTGAAGCTGACCAAAACCCTTTCCATACACTTTCTTGCATATGCATTCTATTGGATCATCAACATCTTGAATAAGAAATTCATCTGGAATTGTGATTAAAGCTTCACCATCATTTTCGCCTCCAACTCTTCCTTCTCCAACAGCTAAAATCCATTCAGAAAACTCCTTCAGTTCTTTTGCTTCATTGACACTCAGATTATTTGATAATAGCCTCATATTTTTTGTCAGTCTCAAAACTTTGCAATGCTTCCAAATATACGATGAGTTAAGTGCAGCCATTACAATCTCAGCCCTACCAGCACCTTGAATTACAGGTAGCACTTGTCTGAAATCACCTCCAAAGACAACAACCTTACCACCAAAAGGCTTCTTATCTTTATTACCAATTATGTCCGATAAACTTCGGTCTAAAGATTCAAAACAATATCTGCTCATCATTGGTGCTTCATCCCAAATAATAATGGATGCTTCTTTCACCAAGTTAGCAAGATCTGTCCTAGGTTGCATCGAGCAAGTAGAAAACTCATCTGGATTTAAAGGTATACCAAACCGTGAATGAGCTGTCCTCCCTCCTGGTAACAAAACCGATGCAATACCACTCGAAGCCACATTCAACACGATTTCCCCTTTTGATCTAATCGCAGAGGAGAGTAACCTCCAGAGAAATGTTTTCCCTGTTCCACCAAAACCGTAAACAAAGAAAACCCCTCCTGATTTTTCCAAAACTGCGCCAGTAATCTGATCGTATATCTTTCTTTGCTCATCTGTGAGTTTTTCAATGTCTCGATCATGGCTTTCTTTCAACTTTTTCTGTCATAATTGCGCTCATCAATAATCAGAACATTGCTTCTGTCATTAAGGTCTTTGTTTGGCTTAGGCATATCATCAAATATGTCCAACGAAGTTCCATTGCTCTTTAGGATCTTTTCAATCTCCTGAAGAGCATATTGCTGTTTGTCGTCATCACTTAAACACAATCCTGCAAAATAAACAAATGATGTTTTAAAAAATGTTGAATACGTTTGAACATGTATTTTAACACTGATAGACTGTAGGAAACGATTTTAAACCTGGTCTATTTAAATGTTTTCGCATGTTGTATTCGATGTCTTCAGCTAGAAACTCCCATGTATTCTCCCATACAACTTCTGGCTTGGATAAAGTGTCTGACATTAGCATAACAACAAAAACCCGACGCAGGTATGCAGGAGATTCTGAAAAGCTGCTCCTGATGATATCATCAATATATTCCTGATCATCTTCTAACAATCCTCTAGCATAACATGCATCCTTGTAGCTAGGATACAAAACATCTTTGTATGTTTTGATGTCTTCAAAACTCTTTGGACCGGTGACAACGTTAAGCAATACGCGTAAATAGTATGCAGCTTCAATCTTCCGTGGTGCATAATTAATTCTTCCAATGCTGAATCCTTTTTGTCTGACAAACCATTGTTTCTTGCTCTTATTCCAAATGAAGTACATCGGAATCTGCGCGTATGTATATTTCCTTGCTTCCTTGTTAACCCTATTCAATTCGAACCACCCCAGAAACATTGTTTTTTCAAGAAGAACATTGCTGGTGATTTTCTCATAAGTGTCATCATCCTTGAACAGAATAATCTGTTTTCCTGGCAGATGAAAAGATAGTCTCTCAACTGCACATGAACGATAATGTATTGGAAATTTACAAATCCTCCATGCTGCTTCACACGCAGATACATATCTGACCAAAGTATCAAAATAATAAGTTAATGTGGAGAATTAATTAGATGACATAAGACGTAGATACAAATCTATAGGCAAAAACATTACGTATATGAAAAACGTGCGCTATACAGAAATTCTATAAGCCCTTTTTCACATTTTTAGAAGTATGTAACAAACCTGCAGCTGAAGAAGTCTTTAATCTCGTTTTCTTGATTTTCCTCGATCTTATCATTGTTACCATCTGCATTAGAAGTTGATCCTTTGTCCGAAGGCTCAACAGCTATAGTAACACGATCTGGTCCCTTGTTTATGTACTTAAATAAGTATTTTATTGATCCAGACTGATTACACCACTCTACATTAATGTGAGCTCTATAGCGTTTGGATAGATCCTTGTTGTAGGGAATGACATATCTGTTGTCGAATTTGAATCCATTTTTCTCAACGAAGCAATTTTGCTGGTCACGTCTTCTATAAATAGGAAACCCCTCCTTGTTGATGGTTGTAATGGCAGCATGTGGTTTTGGATATAGCTTAGAACATTGCCCATTTTCCATACATGATGCATTCATGTTCATAGCTCCACAAGGACCATGAATCATCATATCCTTAACCACTTCATAAAGCTCAAGATCTTTGTTTTTATCCGGAATCTCTGCTAAGATGACCTTGTCAATGTCATCGGTGGTAAGGAATTTCGATTTTGATTGCATAAACAACAAAATGTGAGCATGCGGCAGACCACGCTTTTGAAATTCTATAGTGTAGATAGCTGCATTTCATATAACCATAAAGAAAGATTAGCTTCTAATAATTTAAATCAAACAGTTGTAAACAAAACTTTAAGTACTGATGAACTTACATGCGGCTGTCTTCCCAAATATGTTATTTACAGTTAAATCTCGCATTAGAGATTCTAGCTTGAGTTTGAACATTCTGCAAAGAACATCAGGACGATCATCGCTGTTGAGCTTCTTCTTCTCTAGTAATCTTGTGATTTCAGGCCATTTAGGATTACAAGTAAAGGTAATAAATAGATCTAGAAATCCAAAATGCTTGCAAATCGCCATTGCATCTAAGTAGTTGTTCTTCATGTATCGTGGTCCACCGACAAAAGAAGCTGGTAGATAACACCTATTTCCTTGTTCACTCATGTCAGAAGTTCCATCATTCTCTGATTGCTTGATTGAATCATAGGTATCAGATCACAACAAATTCTGGTTCTGCCTCAAATAACGCAACCTATTGGCTTCTATGGTTGTAAACGAATCAACTAAAAACTGCTGAAATAGTCGCTTAGAATGAAGAAGGGTATGACACTCATTATCTCTTTCTTGTATTCGGAAAGCAAACCACTGCCTCATGCTGATAGTATCCCTCTTCATCTTATCAGTAGCAGCTGTAGATCTTTTTTTAATTCCAAGGCGAAAACCATCTTCCCCATATGTAAATATTAAAGGATACTGGAGAGCAAGATATGAAGGATGAATCTCATTAATCCTTTCAAGCAGTCCGCTTTTCTTATTGTGTAACACTATATCTCTGTCATCCATATCTAAACTGAAATCGTTTGGGATTAATGTTGCAACTTCAGAAGCTGTAGGTGTGTCATATGTCCTTCCATCCTTCTCCCGACTACTCACAATCCTGATATGAAATGAATCTTCTGGATTAATTTCAAATCTTTCTCTCGCACAACGAAAGCGTTCCACATATGGGTTGACTTCATCTAGCATTCTCATAATCTGTTCAATAAGTTGCTTCCTTAACTTCATTTTTCTAGCTGACTTTGCAGAATTACCATACTTGCTGAAAAGCATACAACATATTTTTTAAAACGATATGTTAGACATTTTCTATCATTACTCAAAGGGGAATGAAAATTATTGTATAGATCACGATTTTAAAAACTACCTGATAGCAGCAATGCGATTTTCAACTTCATTTTGCGTGTCAACAATATACATCTGCTGAAATTTTGGTGGATCACCATCTTTCGGTTGCAAACTTCCCATTCGATGGTAGTTCTCGCCTTGGATACTAAACATTTGTGGTCCTCTTCCTTTATGAACAGTTCGATACACCTTTCCACCGAGAGAAGTAAATGAGAAAACCATGTTCAATGGCCTGTTATTCTCACGGTAATATCTACCAAGTTCGTTATCCTCGGTAAGCAGTTTTTTTAAAAGCGGGGGAGACTCTTTAAGTAGTGGCAATTTTACTTGTCCTTGGCCGCAACAGAGAGAAAATTTAGGATTTCTCTTAACTCTCTTGTTTACACGTTCACCAAACCACATACGTGCACCACAATCTTCACATTTGTAAATAGGATTTCCTTCGTCAACATAAGCTGAAAATGATTGAAAAGGTTGAATATAGGTACAAATCAAATAATAAGATGCCAAAGGAATAAGTCACTACATACCACTTGTTTGAGTAGCAGATGTAACTTTAACAGGTTTGGTGTTCCGAAATAAGTTTTTCATAATACCAGCCATTGAAACAATGCGCAACCTTTGGCTTAAAGATTCTTTGTGGACTTCAATATCCTGAGTCTCACAATCTGCCTCATCACTTGTATTACCATCTTGACTACTACAATCATAATTTTCATAATCTTCTGAACCACCTGTATAATATAGCAAGTTAGATTAATAGTATAGATTAGGTTAACAGAGGAACAAAAATATAAAAGCACAGGTTTAGTACAATCGGAATCTGCATCATGTTGTACAGTCATCTTTGATATATCACTGATTGTATCTTCGGTTGGTGGAGATGGATTATGGCTTCTTGATATGAAATGCAAGTTTCTTTGCAAGCTTTCCTTAAAACCCTTTTGTGCATTGCCGTCTGTGATACAGCTTGAGCTAGCTGCAGTACCAGTTGCAGTCCCGTGTGTTATAAATTGTGATTGACCTTTATTGAAACATACAACACAGAAACAAAGTTATATGTTAATATATGTATTAATCCATAACTTTGTTTATTAAAATACGGGTTACAATGATCATCTCCATTTCCTTTTCTCCTTTTAGCTGAAGGTCCATCTTGTTGATCTTTTGCCTCTCCTTGTTTTCTTTTAGCTGAAGTTCCAACTTGAGCTTTACTGTTGGTCTTAGACTGAGTGAAATCTGAAACTTATTGTTTTGTATTAATATATACCAGCCAATATAACTACAATGTAAACACAACTTTGGATTAATACCAACTAATTAACAGTGAAATTTACCTTTTGCAGACTGCAGATTTCCAAAACGTGTGATATCATAGACCTGTTCATTTCCAGATTCATTTACAGACCGCTGGTAATGAGGTATGTTTGTAACATCTCCCAAAACTCTACGAAAAACAGATGCCAAAGGAACATAGTTAGTTCTGGCCGGTGTAGAAGTCAGAGTATTGGCTTCCTCTGTTGCATTAGGTGTCGAAATCCTTTGCCTCTTGTGATCATTTCCAAGATTATAAGAACTGTGTTCACTGTCCTCTCTCTTGTTCTTCATTGTTTTACCTCAGTGAGTTATTTCCCCTCAGAGTTCACAATGTGGAAAACATAAGAATATCCTTGTTTATGTCTGTTAGGGTTGAAGGGAATTGTCGCCTAAAAAATTCTTTTATTTTAAGCGGCATTTTGAAATGAAATGGAATAAAATTTCGTTTTTCATATCAGAATAATTAAGTTCAAAACAATTGTCCCGCCTTTCTAAATCTGTTATTTTCGAAATCTCCAAGTTAAATATTGATTAGATATTTCTGTTAAGAGATTTTATATATGTGAAAACGTATATATATTGTATCTATTAATTTAGATTCTCGAGTTTTAAGTAGACCATTTATTTACAAATCTTTATATTGAGAATCTACTTATGTACTAAACAAGTTTGATTGGAATAATCTACTTCATTCAGAGATGAAATTGCAGCTTGGTTAATAGCATTCCGCCGTACACCATGGATAGTTATCATCCCACAACTGCAATTTATAAGTAAGTTCACATATCTGAACACTCTGGTAGTACTTTAGGGCTGGTATTGTTCGGTTTGTTTATTGATTTATGTGTATGCTTAGCATGATTTGATTAGGAGTTTTCACGTATTGATGTTATAATTAGTAATAGACAGCTTCGATTAAAAATAGACCGAGAATCTATACTTAAAAGACTTAAGACTTAATCTATAAAGTAGAACGTGAACATATGAATAAACTAAAACTTAGTCTATTACGTTATTAGATAAATTTTATTCTTAAAAAGCCTTGAAGTAAAACAGAAGCAAAACAATAAATATAAAGTCTTAAACAGAAAACATTAAAAACAATAGGAGATAAAACGCTGAAACTCTCGAATCACTCATTCTTCTTGTTCTCATTCAACTCTTCTGTTGTAAACTTTTCCACCTTGATAGTTTTAGTGCATTGCTTCTTTGAGGTAGATGTGATATCAGGCAGTTGATCAGTATCATCTTGTGACCGTTTAGATGAAGGAGTGGTTATGACATTAGAATCATAAGAACTGTTAGAAATCAGCAAAGTATCCTGAAAAGAAATCAAAAGTTAATGTATCAAAGTATCCTGAAAAGAAATCAATAGTATTATAGTAGTCTAATAGCTATAGTTGGAAAAATACCTCAGCTCCACTAACCAGAGTGTTTCCGTTGTTAGAGCCACTGTTTGCTAGCGAAACCGAGCAACTCATAGCCAGTTCATTAGTCAACCAAACTTTCATTGCCTTATAATAATCAAGTCCATAAAGAAAATTTTCTTTTTCGTTACAGATCCCAAACTTGAAACTTTTTCCAACCAAACTTGTGATTTCTTCAGGAAATGATTCTGGATCTTCAAGCTATATATATAAAAATAACCATGCTTATAAACTGTTGATTTTAATATGATTACATAAGTTCAAAATTAAGTAACAAAACAGAATATACCTCCTCAAAAGAACCGTTTGTTAATGTAAAAGCAGACACACCCAAAATATCATTTGCAGCTGTGTCCAGTAGCATAAGCTTGGTTTCTGCAGTTTCATCCTTTACCAGTAAGTGAAATTTATACCTGTATATAAACAATTATTTATATAGTTAGTAAGCAGGTGAGTTGATTTATAAAAATTCTGTAATACTTTACCTATGAAGTACTTCAGTAACGTTATCCTGGCAAACCTCACACCACCACATTGGTATAGTGACTTTGGGCACAACATTAGAGTTAGGAATAGGATCAGCTTTGATAACCTTCTTGTTGCAAGCTTTACATTGAAAATAGTACCAACCCCAATCGAAATCGATACCATAGATTGTACAAACAACCTTGCACTTTTCAGCCTGTTAATAAATGAATTTCAAAGTTACGTTTCATAACATAAATATAAGTGGTTTTAAGAATGCAATGAAAAAAACATCAACCTCCACAGCATTTAGTATCTCTGCAATACTCCTGTCTGCGTACTGATGCCATCTATCACGTCTAAGTTAGAGTTCATGTTTATCTCCTGGGTTTTCAAAGATTTCAACATCAGTGCATTCTTTTTTAAACCTGCAAAATATAAATAAATTAATAGTATACAGAGTTCAATAGTAGTATCATATACACTGAATTGTGATAACAATTCAAACTAACATTTCTTTCAATTGTTTTGCTTCTTTTGTCTCAGGATCTATGAATATCTGAGAAGCATCGAATGCATTGGAAACTTGCAATTCCTCTACAAAAAATAAAAACGTGTAAGTACTACTCATATTCAAGTAATCAGTCATATTAAGTACTACCTCGATATGAGCCTAGTTTTGCAAATCGTATTAGGCATATGATGTTGGGAATGTCCTGAAATCTATTGTACTTACTCTAAGTGATAGTTGTATTGTCGAGATGAGACAATCATATAATACTAGGTAGTCATAATGCTTTGCTAGAAGCCACTTATGATCAATGAGTTTAGAACTCATTGCTAGTGTTATATGATCCTACAGGGTCACACACCTAAGCAAACTGGGCGTTAAAGACGAGGTTGATCATTAATGTAATGATCCAGTGAATGCATATGTGATATGCATTCGATATCAATGTTCTGGGACAGCATCGATCGTTGCAGAGAGTGCATCGATCGATGCACTCGCGGATTAATCAGATTAATTCGGTTTAATCGCTGGTTAATTCCGTTATGGTTTAAGTCGACATATATAAGATATATGGTCGATCTAAACTGATTTCTAACCTAATTCACAGCCACCAGAACTTGAATAGAAACCTCTGAAGAGATTGGATCTCTATAGGCACTAGCATCCCTGCTGTTCAGTTTGTGTGCGTGTGGATACCAGTAGAGGCGCAGCATTTGAGGTGCTTTAGATCTCGATTATCTGCAAATCTTCTACTGCTAATCACCAGGTAATTCTGAGATCCCAATGATTCAATTATATGAACCCTAGATCCTAGGCTTGGAATTCAGACCAGGATTGCCTAATTGGATTAGGATCTGCGAGAAATTCCTTCAGTGGTATCAGAGCTTTAGGGTTCCATTGAATCTGTAGCATGTTGATTAGATTGGTTGAATCTGGATCTCTGTATGAATGATACAAGCATGCTAAAACTCGTTTTGATCAAAGTAACCTAATTTAGGGTTTTGTTCGAAAAACGTTTTAGGGTTTTTCGCATGGTGTCGATCGTTGTCAATCCGGCATCGATCGATACAAGGCGAAAACCCGAATAAAATTTAGGGTTTTTAGCATGGTGTCGATCGATGCCATTCCGGCATCGATCGACACAGGGCGAAAACCCGAATAAAACTTATGTTTCGCCTAGTGTCGATCGACACAATAGTTGTGTCGGTCGACACACACCTCGCTAGATTGATGAATCGGTTCAATTGGATTGGACCGGTTATCGAGCTTGGTTAATAATGGTTAAACGCTAAGAATGGTTTATTTCGATTGGGTTGGTATCGACCGATGCTAATGTAGCATCGATCGACACCGACCGGTACTCAAAACCGGATCAATTGGATTGATCGGTTATCGCAGATTGGTTTTGGTTAATCTGCATCGATCGACACTAAAGTAGTGTCGGTCGACACCAGATTCGATGGTTTAGGTTATGGAACCTGAAACCACAGAACCAAACCAAGACAAATCATTTGATTAGAAGAATTAAAACATAATAAAACTGAACGTTTTAAATGGTTCCGTTCCTCAACCAAATATCAAGTGATACTTGATGTCTTTCCAATCTTGTCAACTGTCAAGACCCATTTAATTGTGCGATAGACTTGCAGTGCAAGATGTCCACAATTTCATGAGTAAGACAGAGGTAATCGTGTTGATGGATTTGCAGTGCAAGACATCAACAATTACATGACTGAAGAGATTGGTTTACTTGACTGGGCCATCAAAATCGTTTTGGGCTCAGAGACATCAGGTGGATTGGACATAAGATGTCAATCCACAACCAAGAGTTATATTGGATATAACTAGCAAAGTTGTTGCTTACCTAGATAGCTAAAATTTGGGCGATAGCCAGTGGCTCACTCAAGTTTAGTGAAGTATGGGTCTTGGATCATTATATTCATTTGAGGAAACATTGGTTGAATATAATGCGAGTTTTCTTAATAGTTAAGACTTCTCATTTCTTGAACATCATAACTAAAACCTCCCTTGTTTTTCAGCTATGTCTAGCACAAACCATCGTAACAATTTCTCCCTGCGATCCGTCCTTGAGAAGGACAAGTTAAATGGATCCAACTTTCTTGAATGGTATCGGAACTTGAGAATTGTTCTCAAACAGGAGAAAAAGGACTATGTCCTTGAGAAAGTTCTCCCCAAGAAGTACCGAGCCAATGCCTGGCAGTCAGATAAGGATGCTTGGGATAAGCATTCTAATGATGCGGTGGATGTGAGTTGTCTCATGTTGGCTACCATGAACTCGGAATTGCAGAAGCAATATGAGTACGTGGAGTCGCCAATACAGATGATCACTGGCCTGAAAAGTATGTTTCAGGAGCAGGCACGAACTCAGAGATACCAGACGGTTAGATCTCTGATTGAGTGCAAGCTACCAAAGGGCGAACCAGTTAGTCCTCATGTCATTAAGATGATGGGTTATATTGATTACCTGGGGAAACTGGATTGTCCCATTAGCCAAGAGTTGGCTACTGACATCATTCTTCAGTCACTGCCGTCAAGCTATGATCAATTTGTTATGAACTATAACATGAACAACTTGACGAAGACGTTGACTGAATTGCATGAGATGCTTAAGACTGCTGAACCTAACATCAAGAAGGACACCCCAAATGTCCTTATGGTACAAAAGGGTAATAAGTTTAAGAAACTTGGTAAGAACAAAGGTGATGGCAAGACGAGCTCGATTGTGAATCCAAGCGAGTCTGGCCATGTTCCTAAGGCAGTCCTTCTGAAGATGTTAAGTGCCGTTATTGTAATGGTTATGGGCATTTGAAAAGAAACTACAATAAGATTATGAGAAGCTGAAGAAGACGTACGAGACTTCTTCTTCATGTATTATGTTATAGAAGTAAATGTTACTTCTTATAATCCTACTTGTTGGGTATTGGATACCAGCTATGGTACTCATATTTTGTGAAAATGTGCAGGGCCTGAGCAAAAGTAGGACTATGGAGAAAGGACAAGTGGACCTATGAGTGTGAATGGAGCAAGAGTTGCTGCATTAACCGTAGGAGTATTTCATTTGTTTTTCCTTTTATGGCATGTTTTGAACTTGAAACTGCTACTATGTAACTGCTATGAGCAGAAAGATTATTTCTAATCCTTGTTTGGATATAGAAGGATATCAGTTCTCAAATCAAGAATAAGTGTTATTCAATTGATTACAATGATATATTTTATAGTAGCAATCCATTAGAGAATGGAATTTATGTTCTAAACAAGAATGTGCCTAACTATAACATAAATATCAAGAGATTCAAGTCAAATGATACGAATCAAACTTCTTTCTAGCACTGTCGTTTTGGGCCAAATAAATGAGAAACAGATTCAGAAGCTCCATAGTGATGGGCTTTTGGGCTCATTTGATTATGAATCATAATGAGTAAAGTGAATCTTGTTTATTGGAAAACGACAGAGGCCCTTTTCAACAAAGGTAGTGTCGATCGATGCATGTGTGCAACGATCGATACAGGTTGCGAAAGAACGGATAAAATGAATGGGCCAGAGGATTATTGGGCTTTATACATACGGATGTACATGGCCCGATAAGCGCAAATGCTAGAGGAAATTTTCAGTGCTTCATTACCTTTACTGATATTTTCAGAAGGTACGGTTATGCCTTATTTATAAGGCATAAGTCAGAATCTTTGAAAAGTTCAAAGAGTTCCAAAATGAAGTACAGAATCAATTTTGCAAAGGTATTAAACCTCTACGATGAGATCATGGAGGTGAATACTTATGTCAAGAATTTAGTGATCATCTGAGAGATTGTGAAAGTGTTTCACAATTCACTCCTCCTGTATCGGACTTTATTAGATATGGTTCGATCAATGATGAGTCACTTAGATCTTCCATTATATTTCTAAGAATACGCTCTAAAATGTCTGAGTTTACTTTAAATAGAGTTCCATCAAAAACAGTTACAGAGATACCACATGAGATGTGGAATGTAAATGTTTCTGATTTATCCATCATTGAGATTTGGAGTTGCGAGACTTATATAAAACGTTTAATCTCTGATAAGCTCACACCCAAATCTGATAAGTGCTACTTCATTGGTTGTCCTAACAAAACCAAGGCATGTTACTTTTACAACCAGTTCAAGAACAAATTGTTTGTTGCTCGGAACTATGTTTTCTTGAGAAAGACTTTCTTTCCAAGAAGAACAGTGGGAGTAAAAGTACAACTCGAAGAAATTCGAAAGTCACAGGAGACTGCTCAACCTGATGAGGAAGAGCAGCAGTTGGATCTACAAAGAGTTGTAGAACCTGCACCTGTGGTGCCTAGAGTTTATAAAGGATCTGGTGAATGTATATTCGATATACATTTAAATGGCGAGTTTCTGAAGAAGTGTCGATCGACACAAAAGTTGCATCGTTCGATGCAGATCGCGAACCAAATATTGATTTTGGTTTATGACTTAATTAACTACGGTTTAGATCGTGGTTAATTAGGCCGTGGTAAAAGTATACATATGAGATATGTGTACGCGACTTTTACAGAAAACTGAAGCTCGCAGATCCGAAAGGATCCGTCACGAACCCGAGAAATATGGATTTCTTGTAACCAATTGCCGTGATCTACTGATCATTGAAAGTGACGGGCCTGTGAATTTTGAAGAAGCAATGATGGGCCTTGACTCCGAAAATGGCTGAAAGCCGCTGAATCCGAAAATGGTTATATTCAGATATACAAAGCTAGGTTGGTGGCAAAAGGTTTCAAGTAAATTCATGGTATTGACTGTGAAGAAACCTAATCCCAGACACCGTGCTTATGTCCATTCGGATTCTCCTAGCAACCGCCACTCATAATGGTTATGAGATCTGGCAGATGGATGTGAAAACAGTTTTTCTTAATGGAATTCTGGAAAGGGATGTGTACATGACACAACCTGAAGTTTTCATTGATCCTGATGAAGCTAGGAAGATATGCAAGCTTCACCGATCCATTTATGGATTGAAGCAAGCATCTCGGAGTTGGAATCTTCGTTTTGATGAAGCAGTCAAAAGGTTTGACTTCATCAGGAACGAAGAGGAACCGTATGTTTACAAGAGGACTAGTGGGAGCGCAGTTGCATTTCTGGTATTGTATGTTGATAACATACTACTTCTCGGAAATGAAGTTCCATTGTTTCAGTCTGTTAAGACTTGATTCGAAAGTTGTTTTTCAATAAAATTATGGGAGAAACCGTATACATTCTTGGAATAATAATCTATAGAGATAGATTGGATAACCCAATTGGATTGTGTCAAGATACTTATAGTGATAAAGCCTTGCACATGTCCAATATGCAGGATTCCAAGAAGGGCTTCGTGCAAATGACTCTTGGTATTACTCTTAGCAAGACGCAGTGTCTTTCGACACACGCTGAGCAAGGGCGAATGAGGGCCAGGCTACTGCTAAAGGCATTAGATGTCTTAAGATGTGATCTTAATTTTAGTGGGAGTCATTGTTACTAATTTTAGTTATGATATGATGTTCGTATAAACATAATTTGATTATGTTATTGAAATCTGACATCTGTATTATTTAATAATGGTTATTAAATAATAGTCCCAAAGTAATTTATGACATTTTATAGGTCATCAAGTATGTGACTTGATCATGAAACCCTATAGATTATAAATGACATAAATTAAGTTGGTCCCTGGTCGAGGTTGTTAAAGTGGGACATTAACAACCGCGTGAGACTAGTATGTGAGGTGACTGATGACTAAGTTTTATGGAGTCATTAATAAGAGTATTAAAGTCAATCACATAGATATGTGTTGGAGAACACAGGATCGGACATGACCCACTGATGAGAACTCTACGGGATAGTTATATAAGTGTCATGAGAGTTTTCATTACGACTATAGAGTATAGTCCTTAGACCTGAGTTCATCATGTTTTCTTACATGTGAATTGGTCCGCTTTAACCTTGTCAAACGTCAGCCGTAACTGGTGACTATAAAGGCATTGATTGGGCGTATCATGAAGCGTGTGAAGAGACAGGGATGGAACAAGATGGGATTTGTCCCTCCTATATAACAGGAGATAAATATCTCAGGGCCCATCGAAGATTTGATACTGAGAAATGTGTGGCCACACTCAAACGAGGTGATTGTCAGTCGTTTGTCTTGTCAGTATAAATCGGAGTTCGATGAACATGATCTTGGCTCAATAAGAATGACACGGTTCTTTCCTTATGCTAGATCGAGATATAGTGACGAAGGGATTGAAGGAATAGATGATTCCAGTACAAGTCGGAGATTGTTGGGAATGTCCTGAAATCTATTGTACTTACTCTAAGTGATAGTTGTATTGTCGAGATGAGACAATCATATAATACTAGGTAGTCATAATGCTTTGCTAGAAGCCACTTATGATCAATGAGTTTAGAACTCATTGCTAGTGTTATATGATCCTACAGGGTCACACACCTAAGCAAACTGGGCGTTAAAGACGAGGTTGATCATTAATGTAATGATCCAGTGAATGCATATGTGATATGCATTCGATATCAATGTTCTGGGACAACATCGATCGTTGCAGAGAGTGCATCGATCGATGCACTCGCGGATTAATCAGATTAATTCGGTTTAATCGCTGGTTAATTCCGTTATGGTTTAAGTCGACATATATAAGATATATGGTCGACCTAAACTGATTTCTAACCTAATTCACAGCCACCAGAACTTGAATAGAAACCTCTGAAGAGATTGGATCTCTATAGGCACTAGCATCCCTGCTGTTCAGTTTGTGTGCGTGTGGATACCAGTAGAGGCGCAGCATTTGAGGCGCTTTAGATCTCGATTATCTGCAAATCTTCCGCTGCTAATCACCAGGTAATTCTGAGATCCCAATGATTCAATTATATGAACCCTAGATCCTAGGCTTGAAATTCAGACCAGGATTGCCTAATTGGATTAGGATCTGCGAGAAATTCCTTCATATGACTGGTTCACCATCTGCTTTTTGGCTTGCTGAATATACAACTTCAGCAAATTTTCCCCAAAGGCAGCATGCCAACCTTTGATCACTGAAATATTACAAAAACAAAAGCCATAAGTCACGAAAGTAAAACGAAATTTTATTCGAAGTTACTACACTTTAGATCCAGTACATCTCAATAAATCTATACTATAACTAAATATAATCTATTATAACATAGAGAAGTTGATAGTAAAATCATATTCGTGCTTTGAAAATTAAGACATAGCCGCAAATCATAAGTCGAAATACATTAACTTAATTTTTGAAAAATCACATACTTGATATCTCTTAGATAGAACTCTATTTTTTTCTTTTCTTTCCCAGAACAGAGCTTTGTTTGGATTTCGCCTACATCTACCACTTCTCCAATAACATCTGGAAAAAATCATAGTGATATGATAATTTGGAATAGTAAGTAGTAATCACAAAAGGTAGAATATATTTTGGAGAAATTTTACCAATAAGGAAGCAAGTTTTGAGTGTATTTGACAAAACTGTTTCGAAATCCACCAATGATAGGAACAAATCAGCTGATCGGAATGTAGAGCGAGTTATGGCTGTGTTGTTTACAAAAGACATCTTGTAAACATGGCTGGTCGATCTGTAAAGCCCGGTTGCTGTAGTTAATGCAAAATTCTGTATAAATCTCCATTCACCAACGATCAGCATATTCTCCAACTTCTTAAAATAGGTCCTTTTGCAGCTGGCATGAATTTTTACACCCTATAAATACAAATAAAAATGTTAGTAGTATAAATGAAATCTATAAGCAGAAAATATGTATTCATACAATTCTGATTAACACTCACATGTTCATCAGCCAATATGATTTCCAAGGATTCACCGGATTGGGCAGTATACTGTTTCCATGTATGAAGAACCTTTACATTAACTCTCCAACCAGTTTTGAATGGTTTTACATCATTGAGAAATGAGAGTTTGTAAATCGTTGACATGATAAAAAAAGGAGCTTTTTCTGAAATTTCTGTGTTTCAATTGATTTGCAGGTTTTAGAAGAAGAAAGTTGTATATATAACACCACGGGTCTGCCTCAAACGATTTTAGGTAAGATATTCAGTATTGTTACGTTTGGAAACTAGTAAATATTTTGTTAGGATTTTTATGGAGAGAATATAGGAAAAACATTCGATATAAAAAATAATAGTCTAAGCTACTATATTCTACTTAGAATATGCTTGGTGGTATCCAAGCAAAATCTCTTATAGTGTCCTTTTCTTATTATTTGATAAATATCTTAAATTTTAAAAGTTAGTTACGCTTACGTAGATAAGAGTAGAGAATATCCTTGTAGAAGTCAAGATATAGTATATGAATAAAAACTTGTTGGTTAAGTTGTTGATGAGGAAATCTTCTATATTTTCATGAGTCAAGATTTTAACAATATTTAGACAATATCTTACATAAATTGTTGCTTCTTTCGTTTAGATTATAGATATTTGTTTAGGCGATTTTGGTTAAGTGATTTATATTATTAAACCAGAATTAAACCGGTAAAAAATTACAAAGAACGAATATCTTTGGTTTAATAGAAATCTGTTCTATTGTAGGCAAAATATGTTAAAGATAAAAATCTTTATGTGAACATTTAGGTGAATTGATTATTTTGGACAGTAATTTTTCATATTACTCATAGAATTTGTCAGGAAACTAATTCTAGTAATTGTTGATTCTTGTATGTGTATTTATCTTGACCATTTTGTATATGAATGGCCGTGGAAAATAATTGATAATTTTTGTGCAGATGAGGAAGAACATATGTTAATATTGTGTATGCATAGTTTCTGGTTAGTTACTTTGTACAAAACGTAGGAAGATATTGTTATGGGTTCGGTTTAAATGAATAGTCAGATATGGAGATGTCACTAATTAAACTATTCCCGTAATTGTTTAATGACCTGCGAATATTAATGTGTGTCTAAAAATTTTAATACCAAAATTACCCTTAATGAAATAAAAAAAATAACAAAGAAAAGTGATGACACAAAAAGTAATATACCCCGTAAGACCAAGGGCATTTTTATAAAAGGTCACCTGTATTAATAGAATAGATAACCATATGAATAGGTCCACAAATCTCATTTATTATAATATTTGACGAGTTGAAACGACATTCATACACAGAGTTTTAAGGGAGCGTTTGAAAGAGAGAGAGAGAAAGAAACAGCGGCCAATGCTTCTCTACTACTCTGCGCTTTAATTTGAACTTTGTGTGGAGAGAGAGAGAGAGAGAGAGAGAGAGAGAGAGAGAGAGAGAGAGAGAGAGAGAGAGAGAAAGGGTTTAGATAGATAGCGAGAAGAAGGAGACGACGGAGAGATAGTTAAGAGAGATCCGTTTGGAGCTCCGATTCGAGCTAAGAGAGAGAACTGAGATGAACGGGAGACAGAGATCTGGCGCAGCGGCGGTGCACCACCAGAGGCAGCTCTCCGATAACCTTCTCGACATGTCTTCCTCCAATGGCAGATGGCTCCAATCCAATGGTCTCCAGCACTTCCAGTCATCCGCCAATGTAATCCCAGAATCTGATCCTTTTCTTCTCCATCTTACATTCTTCTCATAGGGATAGAAAGTGCGATGTTTAAAGTTTTTGAATTCTCTGCTGTTTTCTAGAAATGATCTACCCGTCCACGAAATTTCCAGATCTTTTCGATGGAAATTCTCGGTCGGCCGATTTATTTTTCCTGATCTGGTGTTTTGATTGCTCTAGGCAAAGTGTCAAACCAAGTTTGGTGTTGTTATTCAATCTTTAAACTTAATGGTGTGAGTGACTACACACAGGATTATGGATACTATGCTGGTGGTGGACAAGGAGGCGGCCAAGCAACAAGAGGATATCAGAATGCTCAGAGAGGGTTTAATGGAGGAAACGAGTTCTTTGGGGAACCCACTACCCCTCAATACAGTTCTCGTCCATCGAGCCAAAGAAGGAACACTGATGAATCTGAGTTTAGTCCCGGCCTCTTAGATCTGCATTCTTTTGATACTGAGCTTCTTCCCGAGGTAGGATTTCCGGAAGATTTCTGGTTAAATGCTGGTTCATTTAGGTAGCCATCTATAGATTTATTGCTTGCCGATAGAGTGGACTCCTTGCAGAGCTCATTTAGTTCATCAGACTATTTTTAGTAAAAAAAGTTCGGATTTTTCTGTGACCATGTTATGGGTTTTTCCTCTTAACCAATTTGGTATATATAAGTCAAAATCAACGATATTTTCATATGACACCATCTGGTTATTTGATTCTCTGTTTAACATATGATAAGTATGTGAATTTCATTGCGTTTGCCGTTATGGTCTTTCCGTATGCTTCTAATTTATTATTTCATCAGCAGATTCCAGTCTCTAGCCAATTAGATGGCCCCTCAGTGTTCAATCCTAGTCAAAGCCAAAGCTTTGATGACTTTGAGGCTTACAACAAGCAGCCTAACCGTAGTCGCGTGTTGGCTGAAAACTTGGCAGCTGAGAAGGAAAAGATAAATGCTGTTGCAAAGATCAAAGTTGTTGTACGTTTTCTTCCTTCACTCTTGTCCCTATCACGAATCACTTGATTTTGAATTAAGAAATTTCCATCCCTTTTGCATTGTAAGCACTAATCCCTTCCTCAACATGATGTTCTCTGATTGCTTGAGAACAGGTGCGTAAGA
Source organism: Orychophragmus violaceus (assembly GCA_030180135.1). Lineage (NCBI taxonomy): Eukaryota > Viridiplantae > Streptophyta > Magnoliopsida > Brassicales > Brassicaceae > Orychophragmus > Orychophragmus violaceus. The sequence goes on from CM058239.1 coordinate 47,594, forward strand.
GACCACTTAACAAAAAGGAGTCGGCAAAAAACGAGGAAGACATTGTTGACACACATTCCAATTGCTTAACAGTTCATGAAACCAAACTTAAGGTCAGTCTCTGATGGTTTGGCTTCGTGCAACCTCAATTGTCTGAGTCACTGTAGCAACACAGACTGATCTATAACTAAATTATTTCAGGTTGACTTAACAGCCTATGTTGAAAAGCATGAATTTGTGTTTGATGCCGTGCTAGATGAGGAAGTATCAAATGATGAGGTGACTGTTATTTGAAAGTACACAGGATCGATGTTGGAAGCCTTAATTTACAAATAATCAGTTACTGTTGTGGCGCTTATTTCTCAAGTTATTATGCCACATTTTGTAGGTTTATCGTGAGACAGTGGAGCCTGTTGTCCCTTTAATTTTTCAGCGCATCAAAGCCACTTGCTTTGCATACGGGCAGACAGGTAAATAGTCTCCATAGTAAGCATAGATACACGAGGTCACTTTCCGGAAAATGTGACAAGCTGATAGCAAGACCTTAGATCCTAACGTCTAAAGTATTTGGCATATTTTTAACACATTATCAAACCGTGTATGAATATAGCTCTCCAATCTATTTGAAAATATTGTACGAATCCGGTAGGTGATAATCAACATCCACATATCATAAACAAATTAGACTCCGCTTTAACTATTAATCCATTTTCTAGAATTGTATATTCTCAATGTGACAAGCTAATAGAAAGACCTTAGATCCTAACGTCTAGAGTATTTGGCATATCTTTTAACACATTATCAAACCGTGCATGAACATAGCCTCTTCAATCTATTTGAAAAATAATACTCTGCTTAACCATGAATTAATCCATTTTCTAGAATTGTATATTCTCAATGTAAACCATCGTTGTCTTATGTTTGCCTCTCAGGTAGTGGTAAAACCTATACTATGAAGCCTTTGCCTCTTAAGGCTTCAAGGGATATCCTAAGGTTGATGCACCACACATACAGAAACCAAGGGTTTCAGTTGTTTGTCAGCTTCTTTGAAATCTATGGAGGAAAGCTTTATGATCTCCTCAGTGAGAGGAAGTAAGTTGAAAAGCATCTCATGTTGTTATCTTATCTTGACTGCAATTCCTATTTATTAAGCTGAAAGACAAACCTGTTTACCTTAATAGGAAGCTGTGCATGAGAGAGGATGGTAAACAGCAAGTTTGCATCGTTGGTTTGCAAGAATACAGAGTATCTGATACAGATGCGATTATGGAGCTTATCGAGAGAGGAAGTGCAACAAGAAGTACTGGAACCACTGGCGCAAATGAAGAATCCTCCCGTTCACATGCTATACTCCAGCTCGCTATAAAGAAATCAGCAGAGGGAAATCAGTCAAAGCCTCCTCGCCTTGTTGGCAAACTTTCTTTCATCGATCTTGCTGGAAGTGAACGTGGTGCAGACACAACAGACAATGACAAACAGACTAGGTAACATCTCTATTCTGGCCCCTGATTACTCTTTAAATTGTTTTATGCGAATATTGTATCTGGCTATTTGCTTGGATTTTTACTGGTATCATATAACACAGATTGGAAGGAGCAGAAATCAATAAGAGCTTACTTGCCTTAAAGGAGTGTATTAGAGCTCTGGATAATGATCAAGGTCACATACCTTTTAGAGGCAGTAAGTTGACTGAAGTTCTCAGGGACTCCTTCATGGGAAATTCTCGTACTGTAATGATATCTTGCATATCTCCAAGCTCTGGATCATGTGAGCACACCCTTAACACCTTAAGATACGCTGACAGGTCGGTTTTACTTGCTCGCTGTTATATCCTTCCTTCTTTTTTTGGGTCATATGATGTAAACTATGAGGATTGTAGGGTTAAGAGTCTCTCGAAGGGAAACGGCTCTAAGAAAGATGTATCGTCTTCAACCATAAACTTAAGGGAGTCCACAAAAATTCCTTTGTCTTCCGCACTTCCTACTCCATCTAACTACGATGATGACGTGAATGAGATGTGGACTGAAGAAAACGATGACTTTGATGCATCGGATTACGAGCAAGAGAAACAAATGTGGAAGAAAAACGTGAAGCCAGAGCCATCCTATAACAGTGTTGCACAGGAGAGAATCCCGAAACCTACTACTATTCCGATGAAGTCAAGAGACATGCCAAGGCCCGATATGAAGAATTCAAACTCCGATGACAATCTCAATGCACTTCTGCAGGTAACACTCAGCTAACGCATTCCCTTCAGAAAAGAGATAAATGCCATCCATCTTTATCAGCCTTAACGCAAGAATCATTTCTCATACATTTTTTTTTTACAGGAAGAAGAAGACCTTGTGAATGCTCACCGTAAACAAGTTGAGGATACCATGAACATCGTGAAAGAGGTATGATTTTTGTCAGTTTTGGCAAGCCCGGTTTCGATTTAATGCTTATAATCCCATTTAAATCACATGCGCAGGAGATGAATTTGCTGGTTGAAGCAGACCAGCCAGGAAACCAGCTAGATGGTTACATTTCAAGACTGAACACAATTCTTTCTCAGAAGGCTGCAGGTATACTCCAACTGCAGAACCGTCTTGCTCATTTCCAGAAACGCCTTAGGGAGCACAATGTATTGGTATCTACCACTGGGTACTGACCCCTCCTCCTCGAGTAAATACCGGTCCTCCTTTTATCGACCTCATCTCGGGTTTTGCACTTAAGCCCCCCTACTAGCTTGGACTGGAGATCAGAGCTTTACAGGGAAGAGTTATGGTTGATTACAGAGTTTCTTATACCTAAAAGATATGCATTCTGTTCTTGCTGCCGCACTCTCTGCCTTCTATCAGAATCTTGTAATGGATTTGTTGCAGAAGATGAAATGCCTATGTAATAATATGTACTATTGTGCTATGAATGAGCTTGCCTTGTTTTCTATACCATATTCTATTCCCTATACTAGTCCAATTGAAAAGTTTGCAGGTTCTAGATTTTGTCAGAACAGAGCTCCAAAGTTCTTGGAACTGGAAGATGATTCACTGTCAAATGGTGTTGGTACATAAGCATGATTCAAACATACAAGAAGAAAAGACTTGTAATAAACCAAACCAAAACAAATCAAGAATCTGAAAAAACAAAAATTATAATAGCTCTCCAGTGTTTGGGATCAGGCGTAGAGATCATTGAAGAACTTGTCGACGATGTTGAGATAGACAGGACTTCTAAGACGAGAATAGTAATGAAGTGCCTCTTCGATGTCAAGGGCTTGCTCTATATCTCCTGTCTCAATCACATACATCTCCTTAATCTTCTTCTCCATTGTATCGCAGTCTTTTGATGAACGTGAGGAGCAAGTTTCTGTTTTCTTCTCTTGATGATCTTCTTCGTGCTCTTGAGCCTTCTCCAGCTTTAGTGGATCTCCGATGTTTTTTTCGAGACCAGACTCCCATATGTTGAGGAAACTTGCGTAGATATTGTCGCCATCGAGAGAATTTGATCTACAAAATGTGCATGAGAAGGGAGTTTTTGGTGTAGAGAGTTTCTTACCAGCTCGGAGAATGATTGACTTGAGACTGTGTAGTGTTCTGTGGAAGAAACTTTTTGTTTTCTGAAACATGACTTGAGACTGCGACTGATAAGTTCTTGTCGGCAGACCAATGTTCTCTCACATATATAAATCATTCTGTAGAACTAAAAATTAAGTTATAATATTGTGTTGGTGGGTTACTTTAGTTTCATAGTATTTGCCAAAGTGTCTATTACTGAGCATAAAAAGACTAAAGTGAAAATTTGTCTTGTCCTGGAATTGTCACCTTTCACTTTTTCATGATTATCTATATGTCTTTTGATGATTTGAAGATCTTAAATTAAAGATAATACTCCTTCTGTTTCATTATATAAGTAGTTTTGGATGTTTTTGTATGTTTCAAAATATAAGTTGTTTTCATATTTCTATGCAACTTTTACTTTATTGAATAGTGTGTATCCAATTAAACTCTTCACATTTTCTTTAACTTTTTTTATGATTGGTTGGATTATATTTACTCAATAATATTTATTAAGAAAAGTAAGTTTTTTAATATCCGCGTTTTTAGCTAAAACTACTTATAATCTGAAACAGAGGGAGTACTGATTTAGTTTTGTGGTCACGTATATAGAGAAAACCGAGATTACCGTTGCGTAAGACTCAAGGAACCGTACGTTCTTTATGAAAGAATCATGTTTCATGAGTTTCATCGTATCATCTAACTAATTTCTATTTCTTAATAGCTAGTAAATTGAAATTGCGTCTCTTTTGAAATCATTGATGATGAAATTATTGACGATGAAAGACACTTTTTTTTTTTTAACACTTACACCTCTACATCAAATATGAAAATATTGATTTGGTATTGGTCGCCTCTCTTCTTTATAGGAACGGGATTGTGATGGATGCAAGATTTCAAATTGTGCATTTTGATACCATTTCAATTTTAAAAAAGGAGAGATAATTATATATAAGTATGTTAGCCTTAGAAGTACTACTACTGTACTAGGTATGTACCTGCGCTACGCCGCAGATTTATTGTAAATATTTTTTTTCTAAATAATGTATTTCTAATTTTTTGGTTATTTTTTGTTGTTGTTTAGTTAATGTTGAATGATTATAAATTATGCAAACCATATAATGCATTAGTTAAATATTTGGCAATAATTTTTTTGGATGAGTAAAAACATTAAGAAAAAAATTAAACTAATATTATCTACTACGTTTTATTTTGTTAATATAAAATAAAAGAAAATTTTCATCCAAATATACGTTCTATTGATTTCTTCGGTTGTTCCGCTTTTTCTTCTTCTATGTGCTCAATTTCTCTCCAATTACGTTATTTTTGTTTGTTCTTTTGGTTTTTTTTCCTATTTGGTTTATGTTTTAATTATACTATGTTTTATTTGTGTATTTTTTTGTATTTTTGTTTGCTATTGTTTTTTGTGATGTTTGAAGCAAATAATTTTCTTTTATTACTAAAAGTGTAACATGTTTGGCTACTAAAAATGAAAACTACAACATCTAAACTATTAAAACAAGAAGGTCTTTTTGAAACTAACATTTGTTTAACATGTTATTTACATGCCATGCCATTGGAAATTGGCGTAAATATGTCGATTCATTAAGGGTGATTTTGTCTTTCTATCAGGTGAAAAGAAGCAGATAATCCGGGTGTTGGAATTGTGTCCAGCAATCTCTGTACTGTCTCTATAACGTAAGAGTATGTCAGTGATCAGACATAAGTCATACAATACTGGGGGTCATGATGGCTTGCTAGAGTCCGCTCATGATCTATAAGTCTCGGACTTATTGCCTTTATTGTATGATCCCATATGGGTCGCACGCTTAAGCTAGCAGGAAATAATGTTGGAACGGCTTAGCAGAAGTACGACAAAAGTGCTAGGCATTTGTCGTACTAAGAGAGAGAATTAATGGGTCTGATTAAATGGAATTTAATCAGATTGGTATTTGGGCCCATAAAGCCCAAAAGGAATTAGACAAGTTTTATGAATAAAACTTGAGTCTGTTTTTCCTTCCAACCCTAACACCCAGCGCCGTTTTTCTCCTCTCCCTGCGCCTCTCTTCCTTGTGGTCTAGCAGCCAATATCCGGTGATTGCGTGTGTGAGCCTTTGGAGGATCCATCTCTCGGTGTATCTCCCTGATCATTGACCTGTTCATCATCAATTCCGCTGCAAACAAACAGGTAAAAGGTGAGATCATATGTTTCTAAATAAGAACACCTAGATCTAATGCATGTTTAGGTTGATATCAATATGAGAATTGAATCAGGATCAACCGAAACTTCCAACAGTGGTATCAGAGCCATTGGTTCTTAGGTTTCTTGTTTTAGATTCATTGTTTAGGTTGTTTAATCTGTTTAGATGTGTTTTGAATCCATTACTGATAAGAAAAACACATAAGAAACTGAATTAAAATCCTGAACAAACACTTGAATCACAAAACCGAGCTATATGACTCGGGTTTTGTTGATTGGCTAAGGCGTGATCGACCCGGCTTGGCCGGTTGGTGATCACGGCCGAAAGGCGACCGGTCGGGAGATCGGAACGGTCGGGATCGGAACGATCGGGATCGGACGGTCGGGATGACCGGTTCGGTCGATCGGCCGAGTGATGCGTCCGTCCGTGCGCTGCGTCCCGTCCGTCTGGCGAGCGTCCATCCGGTCGCGTGCGCCGTCCCTGTCCCGTCCCGAACGTCCGGCTGGTTCGACCCGACCGTCCTCGATCTCGGATCGAACGGTTCGCGGCTGGGCGGCTGGACAAGATGTTCTTGGCTGAAAATTAGGTCACGACCAACTCGGTTTGGTTCGTGACTAATTCGGTTCGGTTCAATGCTCGGTTCAAAACTTAATTAAAATCTTCGTTCTGGTTTAATAAACAGATTTAATAATTTTATTAAATCTGGTTAAACCGGAATAAGAAATCCAATGTCGAAAGAAATATTGGATTTAGTGCCTAAACCAGGAATTTCTAATTTGATTTGGTTGGACCAAATAAATTGAGAAGTTCCGGTTTAGTAAATAACCGGTTGACAATTGTGGTCATCGTAGTAATTAAAACTTGGTTAGACCAGTTTTAATGAACCAGACCGGTTATGTCAATTAATTGGACAATTGGGTCATGTCTTGGACATGGATCAATTCTTGGGCCTCGGGCCAAGAAGTTAAAACAATTGGGCCAGTTAATTGAGTCTTTCTTCAGATTAATTTAAAAACTATTTTATAAAATTATAAAGTCGGTTTTAAATTAAAGTTTCCGAAATTTTATAATTAGAAAGTTTCTTAAAATAGAATTTTCTGAATTTGCGGGTTTTGGATTTTAAAGAAGTTTCTAAAGTTAGAAAGTTTCCGGTTTTAGAAAGTTTCCAATTTTAGAAAGTTTCTAAAAATAGTAGGTTTCCATAAATAGAAAGTTTCCCGAAATAGTAATCTTCTATTTTGGGAATGATTTTAATAAACCTACGAACCTCAAACAATATCAAGCGTTGGATGTCTTGTCCAGGCTATGTCAGCTGTCAAAGCCCATTCAATTGCATTCATGGCCTTACAGTGTGAGGATGTCTGCTTTTGCGTGGGTAAGACGGTTTGTGATTCATAAATGTCATTGGGAGTCCCAGACATTAATGATTACATGACTGTATAGTCCGGTTTTCTTGACTAGGCCATCGGGAGTCCCGGGCCTTGAGACATCAGGGTGGATTGGGCCTCGGGCCCAGATTCACAACCAAGAGTTATATCACGGATATAATTAGCCGAAATAGGGCTTACCGATATAAGCTAAGGTTGGGTGACGGCCAGTGGCCCACTTTGATCTTAGTTATATGTGGATCTTGGAATCATTATATTCTATTGAGGGTAACTTAGGTTATTGAATATAATGCATGATTAATCATATTATACTTTAATACGAGATTAATCATTTTGAACATATAACTAATAACCTTTTTATTTATATATTTCAGATATGACTACTACAAGCACACAAAACACGTTCTCGATCCGGTCTGTTCTCGAGAAGGAGAAGCTGACTGGAACGAACTTCCTGACATGGTCAAGGAACTTGAGGCTGGTCCTCAAGCAGGAGAAGAAGGATTATGTCCTTCGAGATCCCCTCCCCGAGAGGCCTCTTGCCAATGCTGCCAGGACTCTGCACAATGCTTGGGAAAAGCATTCGTCAGATGAAAATGATGTTTATTGCCTGATGTTGGTGACAATGACTCCAGAGCTGCAAAAGCAGTTCGAAAGTGTATTGTCTCCAATCGAGATCATGGCAAGCCTGAAATCGCTTTTTCAGGAGCAGGCTAGGACCGAGAGGTTCCAGACAGTTAAGAACCTCTTGGACTGTAAGTTGGCTGCGAATGCGGCAGTGAGTCCTCATGTGTTGAAGATGATGGGTTATCTCGATCATCTTCACAAACTCGACTGCCCAATCAGCCAGGAACTTGCCTGCGACATCATTCTGCAGTCTTTACCTGCAAGCTATGATCAGTTCATTCTGAACTTTAACAAGCATGGCTTGAGTAAGACACTGCCTGAGCTTCACGGAATGCTCAAGACTGCAGAGCCCAACTTGAAGAAAACCGCCAAGGAGCCCAATGTACTTATGGTACAAAAGGGCAAGGGGTTTAAGAAGTCTTCTGCTAAGGATAAGGGAAAGGCCAAGAGTGTCCAAGTCGTGGACTCAGACACGCCAAAGCCCAAGCCCAAGTCCAAGGCTGGGCCTACTGACATGTGCAGGTTCTGCAAAGAACTGGGGCATTGGAGAAGAGATTGCAAGAAATTCCAGGAAGGTCTAAAGGAATTAAAGAAGAAGACTTTCGAGACTTCTTCATCAGGTATTTTTGTTATAGAAGTTAATACAACTACTTCTGATAATACCTCATGGGTCATGGATACTGGTTGTGGGGCTCATATTTGTACTAATATGCAGGCACTCAGCAACAGTAGAAGGCTGAAGCAAGGACAAGTGGAACTACGAGTTGGGAATGGAGCGAAAGTTTCAGCACTAGCTGTAGGCACATACTTGTTGTCTTTACCTTCGGGATTGATTTTAGAACTGAATAATTGTTATTTTGTACCTGCTATAAGCAGAAATATTATTTCAATTTCTTTGTTGGATTTGGAAGGTTATGATTTTTCAGTTAAGAATAAATTATGTTCCTTCAATCGCAACAATTTGTTCTATGGTTCGGCCCCTCTTACGAATGGGCTTTACATACTCGATCAATCCGCGCCAATTTATAACATCAATACAAAACGGTTTAAACCTAATGAGGAAAACCGAACGTTTCTATGGCATTGTCGTTTAGGGCACATCAGCGAGAAACGCATCAAGAGGCTCCATTCGAATGGACTTCTTGGCTCATTTGACTTTGAGTCATGTGAGAAATGCGAATCCTGCATGATGGGCAAAATGACACGGGCCCCCTTTAATAAACCTAACGAGAGGGCCAGTGACTTATTGGGCCTGATACACACTGATGTGTGTGGCCCAATGTCCACTAATGCAAGAGGAAACTATCAGTACTTCATTACCTTCACTGATGATTTCAGTAGGTATGGATATGTTTACTTGATGAAACATAAGTCTGAATCTTTTGAGAAGTTCAGAGAATTCCAAAATGAAGTACAGAACCAACTTGGCAAAAGCATTAAGGCTCTTCGGTCCGACCGAGGAGGAGAATACTTAAGCCAAGAATTCAGTGATCATCTGAGAGAGTGTGGGATCGTATCCCAACTCACTCCTCCTGGAACACCTCAATGGAATGGTGTATCTGAGAGGAGAAATCGGACCTTATTGGATATGGTTCGATCTATGATGAGTCACACAGACCTTCCAATATCCCTTTGGGGATATGCTCTGCTAACAGCAGTGTTCACTCTAAACAGAGCGCCATCAAAGGCAGTAGCAAAGACACCATATGAATTATGGACTGGAGAAGCTCCAGTGCTGTCTTATCTCAGAATTTGGGGTTGTGAAGCCTATGTTAAGAGATTAATCTCAGATAAGCTTACACCAAAATCTGATAAATGCTACTTCATTGGTTATCCACGGGAAACCAAGGCTTATTACTTCTATCTACGTTCCGAGAACAAGATTTTTGTTGCCCGGGATTGTAACTTTCTTGAGAGAGAGTTTCTCTCTAAGAAAGACAGTGGGAGTAAGGTACTGCTTGAAGAAATTCAAGATGAACAGGATACTGCTCAACCTAATGAGGAAGAGCAGCAGGAGGATCTACAAGAAATTGTAGAGCCTGAACCTGTAGTACCTGAAGTTCGAAGATCCGGGAGGATCCGTCACGAACCCGAGAGATATCAGGGATTCCTCGTGACTGACTGTCATGATCTTTTGATCATTGATGGTGATGAACCATCGAACTTCAATCAAGCCATGATGGGCCCAGATTCCTCTAAGTGGCGCAAGGCCACTGATTCCGAAATGGACTCCATGTCGGTCAACCAAGTATTTTCGTTGGTTGACTTACCCGTTGGTGTAAAAGCCATCGAGTGCAAATGGATCTTCAAGAAGAAGATTGACGTGGATGGAAATGTCCAGATTTATAAAGCCAGGTTGGTGGCAAAAGGTTTCAGACAAGTTCACGGTGTGGACTACGATGAAACCTATTCACCGGTGGCTATGATGAAATCTATTCGGATTCTACTAGCAACTGCAGCTTTTCATGATTATGAAATTTGGCAGATGGACGTGAAAACCGCCTTCCTGAATGGTATTCTGGAAGAGGATGTGTATATGACGCAACCTGACGGTTACATAGATCCAAAGAATGCTGGGAAAGTATGCAAGCTTCATAAATCCATTTATGGATTGAAGCAAGCATCGAGGAGCTGGAATCTTCGTTTTGATGAAGCGATCAAGCAATTTGACTTTATCAGAAACGAAGAAGAACAATGCGTGTATAAGAAAACTAGTGGGAGCAAAATCGTTTTTCTTATTCTGTATGTTGATGACATACTGCTTCTCGGAAACGACGTTCCAATGCTGAAGTCTGTAAAAGACTGGCTTGGAAGTTGTTTTTCCATGAAAGACATGGGTGAAGCCGCATACGTTCTTGGAATTAGGATCTATCGGGATAGACCTAAGAGGCTGATAGGCTTGTGTCAAGACTCATACATTGACAAAGTCCTACAAAGATTCAGCATGAAAGATTCCAAGAAGGGCTTCACGCCAATGGTACATGGCACAACGCTAAGCAAGAAGCAGAGCCCTACGTCGGCTGCTGAGCTTGAGCGCATGAAGAATATTCCTTATGCATCTGCAATAGGATCTGTCATGTATGCCATGATCTGTACTCGTCCTGATGTTGCTTATGCATTGAGCATGACGAGTAGATACCAGTCAAATCCAGGTGAAAACCATTGGATTGCCGTAAAGAACATCTTGAAGTATCTAAGACATACTAAGGATAAGTTCTTGGTGTACGGTGGAAGTGATGTGCTTAAAGTCAGTGGATTCACGGACGCAAGTTTCCAGACAGACACAGATGATTTCCGGTCACAGTCCGGTTATGTCTTTTGTCTGAATGGCGGTGCAGTAAGTTGGAGAAGCTCCAAGCAGGACACCGTTGCTGATTCCACTACAGAAGCTGAATATATCGCCGCCTCAGAAGCAGCGAAGGAAGCTGTTTGGATACGAAAGTTCATTATGGAACTAGGTGTGATACCAGATGCGGCTGAGCCTCTGGCACTGTTTTGTGACAACAATGGTGCTATAGCTCAGGCAAAGGAACCAAGATCACACCAGAAATCCAAGCATGTTCAAAGAAGATATCACTTGATACGTGACATCATTAATAGAAAGGAAGTCAAGATCAGCCGAGTTCCGACAGATGATAATGTCGCTGATCCGTTGACAAAGCCACTCCCAAGGCCTAAGCTCGAGTTCCTGACTGAAGCTGTAGGCATTAGAAACATTGAAATGTAATCTAAATTTGAGTGGGAGTTTTGTGAGCTTTATTTTAGTTATTTGATATGTTCTTGTAAAACATTATTTTATGTTTTAATGAAATTATTATTTCAAGATTATTTTAACTGTGATGAAATAATCGTTCCAAAATGATATGAACCATTTTATAGGTCATCGAAGTAAATGATTTGATCTTGAGTCATCGAAGTCATTTAGCTTGATCATGAGATCCTATATTTGATAAATGTTTTATATCATCATGTCCCTAGTCGAAGGTTGTTGAAATTGGAACACCAACAACCGTGTAAGACTGGATTGGTACGTGACTTATGACAAAGTCTCAGTGTGTCATAGATGCTCGGCATCAAAGTCAGTACATAGGTGTATGTTGGGAACATACGACCGGACAAGACCCGCTAATAAGAACTCTTCAGGATATTTATATCTGTGTCATAAGAGATTCTTACTACGACTATAGAGTATAGTCCTTAGACCTGAGTTCGCATGCATGTGACTGCATATGGACTGATGCACTTTGATCATTGTCTAACGCTATCGTTCTGTGGTAGCTATAAGGACCTTGTTTGGGTACATCATGAAATGAGTAGTTTACAGTGATGGAACAAGATGGGATTTGTCCCTCCAATATAAATGGAGTGAATATCTCTAGGCCAATCGGAGATTTGAATACTGGAAAACGCATGGCCATGCTCAAACGGACTTTCCCGAGTCGTTTGTATTGTCAGTATCAAATCAGAGTCCGATGAACAAGATTAGGCTTTATAAGGATGACACTAATCTTGCCTTATGACTAATCGAGATATTGAGACGAAAGGGATTATGAATACAGAGATTCCAGTTCAAGTGGGAGATTGTTGGAATTGTGTCCAGCAATCTCTGTACTGTCTCTATAACGTAAGAGTATGTCAGTGATCAGACATAAGTCATACAATACTGGGGGTCATGATGGCTTGCTAGAGTCCGCTCATGATCTATAAGTCTCGGACTTATTGCCTTTATTGTATGATCCCATATGGGTCGCACGCTTAAGCTAGCAGGAAATAATGTTGGAACGGCTTAGCAGAAGTACGACAAAAGTGCTAGGCATTTGTCGTACTAAGAGAGAGAATTAATGGGTCTGATTAAATGGAATTTAATCAGATTGGTATTTGGGCCCATAAAGCCCAAAAGGAATTAGACAAGTTTTATGAATAAAACTTGAGTCTGTTTTTCCTTCCAACCCTAACACCCAGCGCCGTTTTTCTCCTCTCCCTGCGCCTCTCTTCCTTGTGGTCTAGCAGCCAATATCCGGTGATTGCGTGTGTGAGCCTTTGGAGGATCCATCTCTCGGTGTATCTCCCTGATCATTGACCTGTTCATCATCAATTCCGCTGCAAACAAACGGATAAACGAGCGGTCAAAGTTTTTAAATCCTTACCGTTGATTTTTAGATGTTATAATCTCGATCGTTTATTAGTAAAAAGGACAAATTTTGGATACTATCCGACATTGCAATGGTTATTAGGCTTTTAGACATTCAATTTTTGTTTAACCAATCCAAATACATTTGGTTGACCAGTTAAAATCAAATTTTGGTTTAACAGGACCAATACTCAAAAATATGTCATTGCGATATATGAATGTTAAAAACAAAATTATAGCATATTGTGTGACCAGACCATATATGCAGATTTGTAAAATATAAAAAATAAAATTATTTGGAGAATTAACAATTGATAAGAATTTGAAACAAAAGAACAGCTTCATGTGAATCAATCTAAAACCACCTTTGAATTCGAAAACCAAATGTTTTACACATTTAATATCACTACAATTCCAATATTTTTAATTTCGGAAACCAAATATTTTACAGATTTATTATAATGGAATATTCTTAACTCCTTTCCTTTCAAAGCTTATTCGAATTTATAGTTATCACCTTTGAATTCAAATTTCGGATCTATAATATTCTAACTATTCTTAAAATCATTCCAAAATATTCTTTTTCTAAATACATAATAGATATCTTTTAGTATAAACAAGATCTTAACCACTATAACATCTTGGAAAACTCTTAATAAATCTTAATTATCGATATATTTTAAAAATATCTTCAATATATCTTGATCTAATTCTAAGTACATAATTTGGTACTATATAAAGGGCTTGGCTCGCCGTCTTTATCGAAACATACAATCTCTATTCAGAAATACTCATCCTCTATTATGGCTAGGAATACTAACCTCAGCGACATCAAGCCATTTAAAACCGGTTGGAAGATTGAAGTTAGGATCATACACTCTTGGAAGCAGTACACCTCACAGTTTGGAGAAACATTGGAGCTAATCTTAGCTGATCAAAATGTCTGTTAAGTTTGGTTTTGTAATATTTCATACATATATCGAGTTCTATAATATATAATACTTATTATTTTGTTTTGATGTTCAGGGTACTAAAATCCATGCAAATTGCAAAAAAAAAAACTTACTTAACAAGTTTGAGAGTATATTATATGTTTGTGAATGGAAGGTTATCCAGAAATTTTCATTGAGTCCAGTCTCTGGATTATATAGATCGACGGATCATGTGTACAAAATGACTTTTGTACACAACACTTCTGTGACACGATCTAAATTAAGAACCGAAAACATGTATCTATCTTTGGTTGATTATGAGATCATTCTTAGTGGTACACTTAACACGGCCTTTTTGGTTGGTAAGTTACTCTTAAAATATGTGTTCATGAATCTTAAACTCCAATATTATTTATATAATATTGATAATAATTTAATTGCAGATGTTATTGGTCAAGTTTTGAATATGAGTGAGCTTCAGAGCATTCAGTGTGGTGGAAAAGAAAGAAAATAGATAGAATTTACTACGAGAAACATCAAGTAAGATAAGTATTACATATTTATAAATAAGTGGATTCATATTTAACTATGATTTTTAATATAGTGATGAACGATTATCATGTTGTTTATGGGAAAGATTTGCTAAAAAATTAGGTGAATCGTCTCATCTATTCCATATTCCAGATGAAACGACTCGTTCTTGGGTTCTTCAGAGAGGTCTATGGCATGTAGATGATTGTTTAATGTTTGTTGCTGAATGGAGTCCTGCAGCTAGTCTATATCTTCCGGAAATTGCAACTGTTCCGGTTATGGTGACCTTGAAAAATATCCCCAATCGTCTTTATTCAAGGTCATAAATAAGCCTGGTTGCTTCAGATTTGGGTGAACCTATGCTTACAAATAAACCATGGTTAGATCCAACCTTATGGGAGAAGCTAAGATTATGGTTGAGATCGAGTTAGATAAACCACTCCCTCAGAAAATCGCTTTGGGTGATGAAAAAGGTACAATAACCATGGTCGACGTTGAGTATTCTTGGATCCCAAGGAAATGTGGTAAATGTGGCCATTTGGGACACAAAGAATCATGTTGTCTGCAACAATTTGTTACAGCTCCGAGTACTAGTGCAAAGGTATCCCATGTTGTTACTTCTATGCCAACTGTAGAAGATGAGGTCCTGGATGTTGATGCTCCAATTGTGAACCTTGGCGTCCATCCTACATCTGCCCATCTTAACACTAACTCAGTTCCGACTTCAGAGATCGAGGTATCTCCATTGAAAATCTGTTTTGATGGGAAAAAATGATCAAACTCTGTCGATTCAAATATTGTTGCTAATTCAGACGACCTTATCTCGCTTGTTACAATCTCGGTACTTGAGAACTTGGCATCTCAATCCCCTCCTACTATTGTCTACATTAATGAAAGTACCGAGGCTCCGATTCCGGAGTCTATCCAGATTTTAACGGGCATTGATACTTCTATTTCTATTGCTCAAGAAACCTCTACCATCGAAAGGGAAAGTAGTAGAATAGTTGAGTCTGATTTGATTCTAATATGTTTGCCTCATTGATATCTCTTGAGGAAGAAGAAGATTCATCAGATTCAGACAAAGAGATAAATTCAATGGATCTTATGACACCTTCAGGGAAACAAATTCTTCGAGAAAGACCGGTTTAGCCATCAGCAAAGACTAGAGAACTGCATTTGCAGTCTACATGACGTGGTAGGGAAATCAAGGCCGTGGAAACCGCGGTGGACATGGCTAAAAGTCCTCATTGGCTCATCTCTAAAGTCAATCGGAGCCGAAGATTCGATTGTTTCTGGATTTTTATCTATATACTTATCTTTATCACTACTTTTAAATGCTTGTGTAACCGTTTCTTTTAATAAAAAAAAAAGAGAGTTTGGTACGTTTTAAAGTGATCATGCTTGGCATCAGCCGTTGGTTCTCTGGTCGATGACATGACAGCTTACCTCTCTATCTCCACAGGTTCTCTGGTCGATGAGCCTTCCTATTGAATACTGCCATTTCTAGTATTACTCGTAGGTTCCCAAATCTTCTGATTAGTTTCCTTCAAGTGTGGTTTGATAGTATATCCTCTTTAAATATAGAGTAGTTTAATGCTGTTTCGGTGTTTGTTAGCGAGTTTCATCTCATCCTCTGTTTTCATAGATGATTGATTGCACAACATGAAAGAGACTAGGATTAAACAAACTCAGTTACCCTCTTGCAAGCACTCTCCTTTGTTTAAATTTGCTCAAATTGTATCACATCGGGAGGGCTATTCTAGTTTTGTTTGACAGAAAGAACCAAACAAAAATAAAAAAGAGTATAGAAAAAGAAAAACCCATTAACATAAATTCTCCAAGTGATACAACGTAATAGACTTTATAGAACCAAAATAAACAGAGTACTGTAGCTAGTGACATCAGATTTCAGAGTGAAGAACTGAAAGTTATGAGATGGTTCTGTCTGTCTAGTGACAATGCTGAACAGGAACCAAACTGGGTGTCGGTGGTCTTGGCTGCTCCTTGATGATCTTATTCGATTCAATGGATCTTTGTGTGAGCCTTTGTGCAAGTTTTACTAATTCCTTCAAATTCTTATCCTTCACTAACGGCTGCTCATCTCTACGCAACAAGCTATGCCCCGACAACGTTAAAGCGTCCTTCCTGTCTTCTGTCTCCAACGCGAAGCATGTCATAATAAAGTGTTTTGCATCAGAAGGAAGATCACTCGGAACCAATGGCTCGTAGCAGTTCATGAGATCCTCAAGATCGTAGTCTTTATGCCACCATGGTCTTTTCCCAGTGTACATCTCCAACACCACGCATCCCAACGACCATAAATCAAGAGCTTTCCCTGTCTCACCATGAGAAACTGATTCAGGGGATATATAGATCGGCGTTCCGGCAAAAGGCTGATCAGGTTCCCACCAGTTACTGTCTCCATCTCTTTTTGACAAACCGAAATCAGAAATCTTCAACTCATAAGACGTTACCCACTCTCCGTTCTTGTACGAACTCTTCGGGAAGACAAGGATGTTGTCCGGTTTGAGATCACAGTGAACATAGCCGCGTCCGTGAATCCTGGCTAACCCTTCGAGAAGCATACGAGTAAAATCTTTGATCAAAGATTCAGGCAGTTTCTTGTCTTTGAATCGTTTCATGAATGTCTTCAAGCTTCCTCCAGATGCGTACTCCAATAGCATCATGTAATCGGTGCCACCCTCGCCGTCAAGTTGCTCTATAACTCTGTTCTCGCAGCACTGGACGATTCTCGGACAACCCTTGTGTTAGGGATTGAGTCCTCCAATCCTCATTCTTGATCGTTCGATTCACTACACTAATGGCACACGATCTGTTGACCCAGTTCACGGCAGAGCCGCTACGTCTGGGGGAGTATAACACACTGCCTCGCGATCCACTATATCACCGGAAACCACCTCCGACGTGGTCTTACACACAGTTCACTCACCTCCGATTACAAACCAATCGGACTTACAAGAAAGAAGAAGAAGAACTAGGAAAGGAATAGCCCCAAGAGATGATCAAGACCCGAACAATGAATCTCTCAATGCTCTCTCTCTCTCTCTCCCTGTCTATGCTATTCACTCTCTCTCTCAGCTGCGAAGAAGACGACTCTTAATACGATCTCGTCGTACTCACTGATTTTGTATCAGACTTTCTTTGTATAAATAAGTCATCAATTAATCCTCACATGTGCTTGTCACGTGTTCTCTAAAACCAGTCTTTTAGAAACCCTCTTGACCAGCTAGTGTATTTACTACACTTAGATTTACATCCATCTTCATGCTTAAAGCTTCTCCTTATAAGTTTATACCTCATCCATAAAGTTGAATCACATTCCAACATTCTCCACCTTGATTCAAGCTTGGTAATACAACTTGTGAGAACTGCCCGTAGAGCCTTTAACACCAGCTCGAACCTTAGACTTCCGATCT
The DNA here is from genome assembly GCA_030180135.1 of Orychophragmus violaceus. Taxonomy (NCBI): domain Eukaryota; kingdom Viridiplantae; phylum Streptophyta; class Magnoliopsida; order Brassicales; family Brassicaceae; genus Orychophragmus; species Orychophragmus violaceus. The sequence continues at coordinate 65,356 of CM058239.1, forward strand.
CCATAGCCTGCATAAGCTTTACTTATACAAATGAACATGTTAGTAAGCTTAAACACTTAAAACTTCCTAACCAATCAATGATCCATACATTATGTTAGTCAAGCTCAAAACAATGAATAAAATTTGTCACTGAAGTGACTGAGCTTAAAATAAACATTTCATGCCTCCTCTTGAGTTGTAACTAGCTTTGACACACTCTTATGTCAAGCTCAACTCCTCATTGATCTCTCCATGTTCATTGAGAAAAATCTGAGATACATTTCTCAGAGCAAACCATTAACATGTATATTAACATATTAACTCAACAGAAAATATCATAAGCTAAACCACTTATATCCATCAATCACACAGTTCTCCTCCATGACTTCTGTTAGAGTCATGAACCTGTTACAGTGACTGAACTTTTTGTTTCCATGCAATATGATTCTCCTTGACGTCCTTTTGATTCACTTATGCGCATTGAGCCTTGAATCAAAACCTTCTTTGAATCATTTGCTGAAACCAGAATCATTCTACCTTCTTACTAAAGTAGACTTGATTTCATCTTGAATCATACATGCTTCAAACTGAAACATACACTGATTCATACCTGTAACACAACCTCAACCAAAAACATGTTAGTAATCAAACATATTTACCAAGATATTGTACTTACAGTTACTTGTTTGAATTTTGAGCAACATTTTGCATCACTGTTCTGATAAATAGAATACGTCGCCTAGCTCCACCTAGCTGGGAAGTCGAAGCAAAATAATCCTTGCTCAGTCTTGTTCAAAACCATTCTGTTTTAAAACAGAACTTTACCAACAATAATAATCTTCCTGCTAGCAAACTTCCTCTCATATCAACCAACCACAATGATACTCTTGAGACCTTTCTTTCAGCTGTTACCACATCAACATGAGCTCCTGATGTTCTTTTAAGCTGAAGAAATAACCTGATACTTCCACCAGTAAGCATGCTCCACCAAAACCCCTTGGTGCTTGCACCAAAAAAACCTGTCAGACATTACCAGAATCTATCTTCTCCAAAACTCTTGCCTCACCGAGCTTCAATGTACACATAAAATTCCGTCACTTGTCATTCCTGCAAGTTTTTACTTGAGAAGATTCTTTCCTAGTCTCCTTATGATGCAGCAAAACAAAACCAGACTTTCACTAGTCATTGTTTCCAAAAATGCAGCAGTGATTTTCTGCATTTTCTTTTCCTCCTTTTTAGGATTTAACTCAGTTGCAAAAACTGCACTAAGATGAACAGACTTGTCATACTTTGCATAAGTACTAAGGCTCATTGAAGTGACACCAATCTTAAGATATCTTCTGAAGAATTTTACTTGTCTCCTTTCAGTTTCTCTTCTAGAGAAAACCACTGAAAACTCACTTATAACACCTCATCTTGAGCCCCAGAACACTCTCTGAATTTCACTTATATGATGCTTGCAACTGACACTAGATGTTCTTACCACCATCAAGCATTTTTACAAGTCTAAAAGACTTTCATTTCACCTCTGCTGAGAACCAGATCATCCTTGATCTTGCTAAGCCTCTGAACTGATCTTGAACTTTAGTATTCTTCTCAAAACACCAACTGACCAACTATGAATCTTCTACCAACATGAGTTTTTAAAATCCTCTTAACTCATACTTCTTGATCTCCATCATTATTGAAGTTGTGAAGATCACATTACACCTTTAGAACTTGCAGGAGAAACTCCACCTGAGAAACAAGAGCACTCATTTCCATCTTCAAAGCAGTTTATGTAGCTTTGATGACTCCACCTGAAATTAGTTCTCTCCATTCTAGCTTATGTCCTTAAAGCTTTAGCTTTACACCTTATGAATTAAGAATCCTTCCCACTGTTCATTAGATTCAATCCTTATAATCTTGAGTACCAGATTATGATACCATGACTTCTTACTTGATGCTCATATGTCAGATCTTAGACATGTGTCCCTTGCCTTGAAGTCACTACCATCAGTTCTGTAAACCAGAAGAAGAAAACACCAAGACCAATTCTTCAACTACGAGGTTGTCATTCAGTTTGCACCACTGAATAGTACTTGTCACGTGGCTTATCCATCTGACTTGCACCCTGTTCTTATGGTTCACCTTGGAAGGATTTAGCGTTGTCTGCAAAAAATCCCACAAGCTCCACCTTTTACAGAACATGCTCAGATGCTCAGGAACTCAGACTACATGATGCACTTTGTGGCTTTCACACTAAAACCAACTCAGCATCACCTTGTCCATTTCCGACTGATCACCACATGTCTTCACCCGACTGCGAGATCTTCTGAGCCTTGGACCTTATAGCCTGAAACAATATAAACTTCACAAGAATCTGATGCTTTAACCCAGAGACCAGACATGTAGCAGAGACCTTCTCAAAACCTCCTCATAACCTGAAGTCCTCATAGTCATAAAGCTGAGTCAGCAATTAGCTTGTACATGTTTCTACCTTACTCCACCTGCATCCCATGCTTGAATCTCAACCAATTTACCAAATATTTCAACATAACAATGATGCATAACTCCAACCTACTAAGGCGTCCCCAAGTAATAGAGTATATGACCTTCCATTGTTGTTCGTCCAACCAACTTAGAACACTAACTGCATCAGTGTAACGCCCCTTCCCCATTCTCCGCTGACCGTCGAGCTGGCCGGTCAACAATCAAACAAGAACATGACCGATCGAACCCGAGCAAGTCGAATGGGAAAAGTTCGTCACAGGACGAAGTCAGAGACGGATCGGTTTGAGACAAAGGCTCGCACTAATCCATCTTTGACCTCGCTATCCTCACCTTCGTAATACAAGTTGTACACCTTGTACCACTTCGGTGAGTTGTGTCGGTTCGGACGAAACCTCATATCAGGGAAACAATTTCATTTCTGAGTAATCAAACATTAAGCACAACGTTTAAAGGTTTTTACAAACAATCGTCAGGTCAAATATCCAAAAGTAAATCAAACACATAAAATGGCGCCAAAGCCGAACCGAAAATAACAATCAAATCCCAAAAACCCGAATCAAATCTCGTCACAAGCCATCCCGAAACCACACCGAGACCTCCCGCGTCCGTCGCTGCTAAACCTGAAAAACACAAAAAGAGTCTAATGAGCGATCTAAGATCACCCAGTGAATCGGCTCCCCACTAACGGCTTCTATTCTATCTAACATCTACAGATTCCCGCCCCAAAACCCAAAATAACAATCAGCAGGAATAAACGGTCGATCACGCACAACCACGTCGTGTCAACCCACACATAATCAAGCAATAGCCAAAACAAGAGAATTAAGGAAATCGAAGGCACTGCGGCACATGTCCTCGATTGGACTCGATCTATCTACCGCGCAACGAAAGAAATAACAAAACAACGCTGGGCCCTACGAACTCGGTAACTTCCACGGGTTCACATCGTCGCCTATGTGGCAACTAACCCTCGACTCCTATACGTGCTCACGAGGACCCACGCATAGGACACCGTTCTCTGTCCATCGATACGCGGTGACTCTGACTACCCCTAGATAGCCCGAGTTTCCATGCAGTCCGGCCCTAGGACATGACCCCGTATTCTCCGGACCGCACACCTACCGGCGTCACCCAGTAGGTTAACACCATAACCGGAATCGCCATGATCCGATTAGGCAAAAACCCGAGGATCCAATCGGGTCGGAAGTACCGGAACGTAAACAAAACCTAGGCTTGCGGAATCTAACGCACCCTAGAGTCCTAGTGCATAAATATAAACACGCAGACTCGCTGGGACTCTAGCACAGATCACGCAATCAATATCAATAGTAAATCCACAACCATTCCGCAAGCCTCTACACTACCACCGCTCTGACTAGGTAAGATACCTAGTCAGCACCACTAACTTACCCGGTCCCGTGACCGGAGTAAGTGTCCGCAATAACTGCTCGGCCCAACACCGAGCAGTCTAACAAGCCTGCACACAAAGCTCACAACAACAGCAATACAATCACGCAATCACAATCAATCACACAATCACACAACAATCACACAATCACACACAAGCAGGCTTATTAGGGTTTCTAAGTCTTTTAATCCATTTCACACCCGCTACCTTGGGTTAACCGCTTGTTAACCCGTAGACGGTTCACCAATCATCACACTTCTTATTTCTTAACCAAACCTAGTCATCATTCATTAACTCCCCGATCCGTCGGTTTAGAGTTAGTAAACTTACTAACTCCCCGACGTCTCATTATTAACTTAATTTGATCCATTACCCAAACCCGCTATTAAACCTAAACCCCGATCACAATACAATATTCTATAAGTTTGTTTAGGTTTAACCATATTTTAATGTCGTCTTAATTCCCGTATATAGATTCATTATTTATCGTTCTTAATACATATATATGCATATACGGTCCTACTCAACGGTCTATATGAATGCATCACCCAATCATTACTAACAACCTAGCGGCACACAACCAATTTACCTTTTAATTCTTTGAACCCTAACATGTTTATCTCATCCTAACCGGTTTATCATTAAACGTCCAATTAATTATTAATTACTAATCAGGTTAATTAACGGGTATGCAATCCTAGTACTACGGTTTATCACTTCCCGGTCTATATGAGTCTAAAGGTTTGTGAGCCGACTCACAGTGAGATAGGTACGGAATGACGGCTTTGACACGGTATGAATCCCGAGACCTCCGAACCGAAACCCGAACTTCCCGCACGCACGAACTCGAACCACGAAGCTTCCCGAACACCCTGACATGAACCGCAAGCTAGGAATGGCCGGAGTCAACGTGTTGACCGGCGTTGACCACGGCGTTGACCGGCGTTGACTTTGACCGACGTTGACCGTTGACTTTGACCATTGACCAAGGGTTGACCGTTGACTTTGACCGAACCGGTTGACCACCCAATTGAACCGGCTGAACCAACTGAACCATCTGAACCAATTGAACCGGTCTAATTAGAACCGGTTAGGTTAAACCGGTTTGGTCAAACATTGACCGGTTTGACCTAACCGTTGACCAAGGCTAAACCAGCCTTAAACCAACCCAAATCTTGAATCAAACCATCCCATCACACTCCTTGAAGAACCGGCTGAAGATTGGTGGCGGTTGGGCTTCTCCGGCGACTTTTCCGGCGACTTCTCCGGCGTTGACCGACGGTGGTCCGGCGTTGACCGGCCGGTTCACCCCTTTTTCCGGTGAACCAGAAGACGATCCACCTATCAAACTGACCGCAAAGAAGAGATCTAACCATCCATGGCTTCAAAACATTCATATCTGGTGAAGGAAGAGAGAGATTCCCAAAACCCTAATCCGCGGATTCTTTCCGGCCAGTTTCCGGCCAGCTCCGGCGACGGCGGTCATGACTGGCTGGATGGCGGTTGTAGAGGAGGGAGAGAGGAAGCTATAGCACTTTGCAGAAGTGGATTTGGGTTTATATTGAGAGAGTTATGGGATTTTTGGTGAAAGAAGGTTTTAAGAACATGATGAATGTTCTTGGTGTTCTTGGGGTTTCAAGGGAAAATGCATAGGATTTCTGGGTTTTCTGGGTATGTGGGATGAATGTAGAGAGAGAGGAGAGAGAGCTCGTGGGTGTGAGGCTAGAGAGAGGTTTTTGTGCTCAAAATGAAGTTTTTTCCCTTCACATGCTTGTTTTGTTTCATGCAAGAGATGCATGCATCACCATGCATTGACACCTAACCAACATATGTGGCGACCCTGGGTGATGACACATGTCCCTGGTGAAGCCTTTGAGTCCAAAAAGCCTTCCCTAAACCGGCTGTAACCAACAATAAACCCTTCTTGACCCGTTGCTTCGGTTTCCTCGATTGCGCGAATATTGTTTTAGAAAATACCAACTGATTCCCATAAATCCCCAAACCTCTACAATCAGATTCTCCATGCTATTAGATGAATTTAGCATTTTGAATCACCTCAATTGGAGTTTCCTAGCTCCCGTTATGATTTTCCGAAGTTTTCTCGGTTTTATCGGTTTCCATTCCCGACTCACCGAAAAACATGTTTCTGCTCCGATTTCTCCAATTATGGTCTTGTGAACATTCTTTATATTGAAATATAAGAATATTCGGCCCGTCTCGCCTTCCGTCTCGACTTTTGGTAAAATTACCATTTTACCCCTGGTTGACCTTCTGCTGCCCGTTGACCGTATTTTTGATACGGGGTATCACATTCTTCCCCACTTACAGGAATTCGGTCCCCGAATTCTCCGTCACTGACAGACTTCGAATTGGTTCTGAACCCTGCAAGTTCTTCATCACGTCACTCCGACGCTTCTATACTCGATCACCGCTGCATTCTTCTGACACCCAACATTACTGCAATATGTCCGCCTCATTCCATGTTACCCAACTGATCTCCACAACAATTCCACACTGGCTCTCTGTCTTGTCTTCCTTGCTTCACTCAACCCTTAACTGTTTCCATCGATCTCGATCTTCGAACTTAACCCCGGTTGGTTTCTCTACACTGATTCTCACTTCGGCTTCCCCACTTCGCTTCGACCTCCACATCCTTCTGACTGCGAATTTTTGTCTTCTTTCTGGAACACTCTTCAAAAATCTGATCACTTGCTTCCGACTTTCTGATTCCATCAACATCACTGACTCGTCTTCCCAAATCCCTTTGCTAACACGTTATACTTCTCGGCCTCTTCCTGTCGGCTGCTTGATAAACTGAATCATCTCCCACTGACAATATCTACCACTGATTCACGGCCCGGTCTACTTGTCTCACACCATCTTGTCACTTCATCTCGCTTTCGGGTTCGGGTTCGGTCTCGGATTCACATCGCGTCGCCATTCCGTCCTACATTCAATACAACAACTCACTGAAACAGTTAGTTCCATCCCGATCTATCCCCGATATCACTTTCCCATAGAAATATGGTTACTTAATCACGTACCCGACGGTTACTCGTGATTAAATAACAATACACTATAAGTCCGTTCCCTCGTGAACTGACGGTTAAACACAACCGTCCTCAAGTCGGCTCAACACTTGAAATAAAAATAAAATCAATATTTTACCTTCTTAACGAAACCGAGGAAAGCTACTAATCACGAATCAAGATTTCTACCAACTAACCATCCAAAGGTCTCTAAGACCTACAACCATCAATCTACCACAACCACATACGCAAATACTACGCAATCTATCGCAATAACGAATCAAGCAATCAATCAATCAAGCAGGAAATAAAAACAAGCAATCACCAAACACAAAATCACGCAATCTAATGATCGGTCGGATGCGTCGTCAATCCGGGTTCAGGTCATGATGAACGGTCGTCAGTTCCACCCAACATTTAGTTTCACACAGTAATCTGTTTGCTTTCAGAACCATCTCAGTCATGCAAACAGTTACTATGCTACTCCAAACGATCAGCTGAACACTCTGCATCCACCACGTACATAAAACGATATATCATACATCATAAGGTTTTTAGTACATGGTCCTGATCAGAGTCCCTACACACATGATCGCCATCATATCCAAAACCCCTACGACTCCGCTATACATCCGAAAAGTCAAAGACGACACACAAAGTCGCCTATCCGCCGATCTATCTACAAGACAAAAAGAAGTTAGTGCCCCCACTTACCTGGCCTAACTACTCCTATCATAACCTAACGCCTCCAGCAAGACCGAAATGCCCAACACCGCTGGCAAAACGGCTTGCTGAAGTATCCATTGGCAGGTGCGCCGGAAGGGTGTGGTGAGTGTGTGTCTCGAGATGGTGCTCCGACATGCTATGGCTCGGCAATCGGCAAAGATGAGCAACGTGACCTGCGCGGCCACATAACTGACAGACTGGAGTGGACGCTGAACGTGGTCCACAATAACACACGGGCGCCTGATGTCCATAACCTCCACACAACTAATAAAGAGAAGTCGGCTCTGGCGGGGGATCGATGAAACAATCGGGTGTGTAATGACCCTCACCTCTACACCACTGGCAAGTCCTCACTGGCTCGAGTCTAGATGATGGGACCACCGGTAACTGACACAACGGACGGCCGACCGGGCTCGGAATCTCTGCGACTGGGTCCCGCTCGGTAAGCCACTGGTACTGGTGCTCGGTACGGCTCTCCATTGGTATACACGGTCCTGATCCGGAAATCGGGCAAGTCGATACCCCGTGACCCTCGTGACCACATCATGGACAGTAGTCGGGTCCCGATACTGGATGGTACGGCTCTCAAAGATACGGGTCTACGGCTCAGGGACACAACTGTAAGTGAAACTCATGTACTCCACATGCACTGCATGTCTTGCGCTCTGGTACTACTGGCGGCTCCTCCACAATCTCGGCTGGTGGCGAAACTGACTCGAACTCTGACTCTGTAGATGCTGGCGACGAGATCTGACCTGCTGCTCCAAAACATCCTCATGCATCACTACCTGCTCATCTACCCGCTGCTCCCACTGCTGTCGCTGCTCCGGGTCTCCAGGCTCTGATGCTGCAACTGTCTATGGCACCTCCGTCTCTGGCCACTGCGGTGGTAACTGTAACTCACATCTGCTCCTCCCAAGAATCCAATCATCCCTGAAACTGAACCAACCGACCCTGCGCCGAACCGACTGATCTCTGCTGACTCATGCCGCTCGTCAGTAACTGCTCCGCGCACATACACACACACACCTCCACTCCACCCAGGACACACTGCTGCACGACTGCAATCAAAAACTTAGAGACGAGTTAGTGCAAATAATACAAAAATCCTACTTTCCCATCCCAACCCCGGGTTTAACGGACGCGGCTCGGTTTCCTAATGGATGCTTGTGTGACACATTTGACTCGATAAAACACGGAAAACACCCAAAAATGAAATGTTTCGAAACCCATGCAGAACCATGCTCTGATACCACCTTTCTGTAACGCCCCTTCCCCATTCTCCGCTGACCGTCGAGCTGGCCGGTCAACAATCAAACAAGAACATGACCGATCGAACCCGAGCAAGTCGAATGGGAAAAGTTCGTCACAGGACGAAGTCAGAGACGGATCGGTTTGAGACAAAGGCTCGCACTAATCCATCTTTGACCTCGCTATCCTCACCTTCGTAATACAAGTTGTACACCTTGTACCACTTCGGTGAGTTGTGTCGGTTCGGACGAAACCTCATATCAGGGAAACAATTTCATTTCTGAGTAATCAAACATTAAGCACAACGTTTAAAGGTTTTTACAAACAATCGTCAGGTCAAATATCCAAAAGTAAATCAAACACATAAAATGGCGCCAAAGCCGAACCGAAAATAACAATCAAATCCCAAAAACCCGAATCAAATCTCGTCACAAGCCATCCCGAAACCACACCGAGACCTCCCGCGTCCGTCGCTGCTAAACCTGAAAAACACAAAAAGAGTCTAATGAGCGATCTAAGATCACCCAGTGAATCGGCTCCCCACTAACGGCTTCTATTCTATCTAACATCTACAGATTCCCGCCCCAAAACCCAAAATAACAATCAGCAGGAATAAACGGTCGATCACGCACAACCACGTCGTGTCAACCCACACATAATCAAGCAATAGCCAAAACAAGAGAATTAAGGAAATCGAAGGCACTGCGGCACATGTCCTCGATTGGACTCGATCTATCTACCGCGCAACGAAAGAAATAACAAAACAACGCTGGGCCCTACGAACTCGGTAACTTCCACGGGTTCACATCGTCGCCTATGTGGCAACTAACCCTCGACTCCTATACGTGCTCACGAGGACCCACGCATAGGACACCGTTCTCTGTCCATCGATACGCGGTGACTCTGACTACCCCTAGATAGCCCGAGTTTCCATGCAGTCCGGCCCTAGGACATGACCCCGTATTCTCCGGACCGCACACCTACCGGCGTCACCCAGTAGGTTAACACCATAACCGGAATCGCCATGATCCGATTAGGCAAAAACCCGAGGATCCAATCGGGTCGGAAGTACCGGAACGTAAACAAAACCTAGGCTTGCGGAATCTAACGCACCCTAGAGTCCTAGTGCATAAATATAAACACGCAGACTCGCTGGGACTCTAGCACAGATCACGCAATCAATATCAATAGTAAATCCACAACCATTCCGCAAGCCTCTACACTACCACCGCTCTGACTAGGTAAGATACCTAGTCAGCACCACTAACTTACCCGGTCCCGTGACCGGAGTAAGTGTCCGCAATAACTGCTCGGCCCAACACCGAGCAGTCTAACAAGCCTGCACACAAAGCTCACAACAACAGCAATACAATCACGCAATCACAATCAATCACACAATCACACAACAATCACACAATCACACACAAGCAGGCTTATTAGGGTTTCTAAGTCTTTTAATCCATTTCACACCCGCTACCTTGGGTTAACCGCTTGTTAACCCGTAGACGGTTCACCAATCATCACACTTCTTATTTCTTAACCAAACCTAGTCATCATTCATTAACTCCCCGATCCGTCGGTTTAGAGTTAGTAAACTTACTAACTCCCCGACGTCTCATTATTAACTTAATTTGATCCATTACCCAAACCCGCTATTAAACCTAAACCCCGATCACAATACAATATTCTATAAGTTTGTTTAGGTTTAACCATATTTTAATGTCGTCTTAATTCCCGTATATAGATTCATTATTTATCGTTCTTAATACATATATATGCATATACGGTCCTACTCAACGGTCTATATGAATGCATCACCCAATCATTACTAACAACCTAGCGGCACACAACCAATTTACCTTTTAATTCTTTGAACCCTAACATGTTTATCTCATCCTAACCGGTTTATCATTAAACGTCCAATTAATTATTAATTACTAATCAGGTTAATTAACGGGTATGCAATCCTAGTACTACGGTTTATCACTTCCCGGTCTATATGAGTCTAAAGGTTTGTGAGCCGACTCACAGTGAGATAGGTACGGAATGACGGCTTTGACACGGTATGAATCCCGAGACCTCCGAACCGAAACCCGAACTTCCCGCACGCACGAACTCGAACCCCGAAGCTTCCCGAACACCCTGACATGAACCGCAAGCTAGGAATGGCCGGAGTCAACGTGTTGACCGGCGTTGACCACGGCGTTGACCGGCGTTGACTTTGACCGACGTTGACCGTTGACTTTGACCATTGACCAAGGGTTGACCGTTGACTTTGACCGAACCGGTTGACCACCCAATTGAACCGGCTGAACCAACTGAACCATCTGAACCAATTGAACCGGTCTAATTAGAACCGGTTAGGTTAAACCGGTTTGGTCAAACATTGACCGGTTTGACCTAACCGTTGACCAAGGCTAAACCAGCCTTAAACCAACCCAAATCTTGAATCAAACCATCCCATCACACTCCTTGAAGAACCGGCTGAAGATTGGTGGCGGTTGGGCTTCTCCGGCGACTTTTCCGGCGACTTCTCCGGCGTTGACCGACGGTGGTCCGGCGTTGACCGGCCGGTTCACCCCTTTTTCCGGTGAACCAGAAGACGATCCACCTATCAAACTGACCGCAAAGAAGAGATCTAACCATCCATGGCTTCAAAACATTCATATCTGGTGAAGGAAGAGAGAGATTCCCAAAACCCTAATCCGCGGATTCTTTCCGGCCAGTTTCCGGCCAGCTCCGGCGACGGCGGTCATGACTGGCTGGATGGCGGTTGTAGAGGAGGGAGAGAGGAAGCTATAGCACTTTGCAGAAGTGGATTTGGGTTTATATTGAGAGAGTTATGGGATTTTTGGTGAAAGAAGGTTTTAAGAACATGATGAATGTTCTTGGTGTTCTTGGGGTTTCAAGGGAAAATGCATAGGATTTCTGGGTTTTCTGGGTATGTGGGATGAATGTAGAGAGAGAGGAGAGAGAGCTCGTGGGTGTGAGGCTAGAGAGAGGTTTTTGTGCTCAAAATGAAGTTTTTTCCCTTCACATGCTTGTTTTGTTTCATGCAAGAGATGCATGCATCACCATGCATTGACACCTAACCAACATATGTGGCGACCCTGGGTGATGACACATGTCCCTGGTGAAGCCTTTGAGTCCAAAAAGCCTTCCCTAAACCGGCTGTAACCAACAATAAACCCTTCTTGACCCGTTGCTTCGGTTTCCTCGATTGCGCGAATATTGTTTTAGAAAATACCAACTGATTCCCATAAATCCCCAAACATCTACAATCAGATTCTCCATGCTATTAGATGAATTTAGCATTTTGAATCACCTCAATTGTAGTTTCCTAGCTCCCGTTATGATTTTCCGAAGTTTTCTCGGTTTTATCGGTTTCCATTCCCGACTCACCGAAAAACATGTTTCTGCTCCGATTTCTCCAATTATGGTCTTGTGAACATTCTTTATATTGAAATATAAGAATATTCGGCCCGTCTCGCCTTCCGTCTCGACTTTTGGTAAAATTACCATTTTACCCCTGGTTGACCTTCTGCTGCCCGTTGACCGTATTTTTGATACGGGGTATCACAATCAGACTTTTAAGAAAACCATATTCTGAACCAAAAAATCAATCTGAATCACAGCATAGACTTTTGGCTCTCCTTTGTTAAAGTCCACATACACTCCTTGTGATCTAGTCATGTTTTTGATTCTTTTGGGAAAACAGACCTGGAGTATCTTGAAACTGAACCAGATACCATCACAAATACATGTGATTTGCAGCGAAAAAAACAGACTACTTATCTTCCAAATTTGAGCCTTGAGAGATGATGCCTCAGTTCTGGATATCAACGCTTAGATTCAGAGCCTTCAACTCATACCTTTGAACCTGAATCAATTGTGACATTGATGAATGATAACCATTTTGTCTCAAAACAACTTGTTTCCCACTGTGCAAGAACTCTTTCTTGTACCAAGTGTATTTCCTGAGTCTCTGAAACTGTCTCTTCTTGTGCATGAAATGACTCAACCTGCAGGACCTTTAGACCAGACCTGCACCTCAAGCCAATGGAGGATTGTAACTTAGAGGGTTCCCAATTCCACTAACCATGAAAAAACACCTCTACTGATCCAATCTTTTCTTATGATCTTCATTCCTCCATCTCTAGTGACATAGGTCCTTAAACTGTCACTGGTTTCTTGATCAACCTACTACCGGTTGCTTCAGCCTCTGTTCCTTCTTCCTTTTTGCTTAACAATCTTAAAGTATGTAAGTTTATTCAACCATACTCCAAAGACAAACCAATATTCTGTTAACGTTACGTTAGAGATTAACTTACGACCTCATGATTTCATAAACTTGAAACCATCTATCTCCAATGAATTTCTTCATCTAGAATCTGAATTTTCCCAGCACCTATAGCATCAGCATGGAACCTGCTGATGTCTTCTTCCTTCCTCAACATGAGATTCTTCACCGTAAGTCTTTTCGTCCTCGTCGGTTTGATAAAGCAGAAAACAGGAACTCTCGATTTAATCTCCAATTTCCAGAAAAATCTGAAATTGATCCTTAACCTCTTCTTTCTTGAAGTTACATTGTTGAGAATTCCATCACTGATCACTTTATCTTTCCTCCGCCGACTCCTCTTATCGGTGAACTGTTGGGATTATGTCCTGAAATCACATTGTACTTACTCTAAAGACAGTTGTATTGTCGAGATCGAACAATTCATGTGATACTGAGTAGTCATAATGTTTTGCTAGAAACCGCTTATGACAAATGAGTTGTAACTCATTTCTAGTATCGTGTGAACCTACAGGGTCACACACCTAAGCAAGCTGGATACACTTTGTGTGGGATTGATCATTGACAAATGATCCGATCAATGTGTATTGGATACACATTGAATTGAGTTTAGAAGATGTGTGTCGATCGATGCAATGAGTGTGTCGATCGATGCAGGTTTTCGAATGAGTGCGTCGATCGATACAGCATGTGTATCGATCGATGCATATTGGGCCTCGAAACGTCAGTTTCGAGTTAATGACCCAAACAAATCGGGTTTGACCCGCAGGTCGTTTTCCGTCATCCCAGGTCGATATATAATTTTTTATATGATCGACCTGAGCCCTGGCCGTCAGTGTGTTGCTTCTCAGAGAGAAAGCAGAAACATAGAAACTCAAACATCCACAGGAGATCCGATTCCCGGTACTAGCATCCCGGCGGATTCCAGCTTGTGTGCGTGTGGACTACGATAGAGGCGCAGCGATTGAGGCGCTCTAGATCTCGTTTATCTGTTACAATTTCCGCTGCCAATATCCAGGTAAACACGAGGTCAGTTCTTAGATTCAAACACCTAGACCCTGGATCCTAGGGAGTTCCAACAGTGGTATCAGAGCCATAGGGTTTAATAGATTGAATCAGTTGCCTGGAATTCGATTAGAATGGTTTTGATTGAATTGATGCTAGCTAGGATTTTTTTTGTTAGTAAGAATCTCGGATTGGTTAATAACGAAAACGAAGAACTGTGTTTTCGCACAGCATCGATCGATGCACTGGGTGTGTCGATCGATGCAGCGCGAAAACAGCAAAACTGTTTTAGGGTTTTCACACAGCATCGATCAATACACTGGGTGCATCGATCGATGCAGCGCGAAAATGCATAAGCGATTGTGTTTTCGCATAGTGTCGATCGACACAAGTTTGTGTCGATCGATGCACCGCGAATTCGCCTAATTAAAGAATGGGTTTCGATTTTGAAATCGCACTGTGTCGATCGACACACTGGGTGCGTCGATCGACACAGGCTGTGCGAAAGGATAGATCGGTTCAATTGGATTGAACCGGTTATCTCGCATGGTTATGTCGGTTTAATTCGATTAAAATTCCCTGATACCCTACTGTATCGATCGACACAGTTTTAGTGTCGGTTGACACAGACCGAGCGAATGGTTAATCGGTTAAATATGATTGGACCGGTTATCATGCTTGGTTAAGTCCGAAAAGATCGGTTTAAATTGGATGAATTAGTTCAATTGGATTGAACTGACTGTCGCAATTAAAATAAACCGATTGGGTTAAGATCAGTTTGATCTGATAATTCGGTTCAATTGGATTGAACCGGTTATCAAAACTATCTTTGGTTTAGGTCAATGTCGACCGTCACACATGGGTTGTGTCGATCGACATGACCGGTTCGATGAATCGGGTTAATTGGATTAACCGGTTATTGAAGTCCGATTTTGTTTGGTAGTGTCGATCGACAGACATAGTCTGCGTCGATCGACACAGTATTCGAAATTCTGGTTATTGAACGTTGAATTTGCAGAAACCAAACTAGACTTAAACATTGATCAAAGATTAGCTTCAATGTGGTCAACTGTCAAGACTCATTTCGTTGTGTGATGTCTAGCCAAGAGCTTGGTGTCCACAATTACGTGAATAAGACAGGTAATGATGTTGATGGACTTGCAGTGCATTAACATCAACAATTACATGACCTAAGAGATTGATATGCTAACCTTTCAGAGTTTAGTTTTCTCAACTAAATATCAAGTAGTCTTGATGTCTTGCCCAAATCTTGTCTACTGCCAAAACTTGTATCGTTTGTTGGATATTCTTGGAGTCCTTGGTATCCACTGCGACGTGAGTGAGGCAGGTGGTCTTTGACAGACTTGCAGTGCAACTGTCAATGATCACAAGACACAAAAGATTGGTTTTACTTGACTGGGCTGTCGGAAGTTCTGGGTTCAGAGACATCAGAGTGGATTAGACATAGTTTGTCTCATCCACGACCAAGAGTTGTACTGGGTACAATTAGCAATGATTTGCTTACCTAGATAACTAAAGTTTGGGTAATGGCGAGTCGCCCACTCGAATTTTAGTAATCTGAGGATCTTGGATCATCATATTCATAGAGGAAACATTGTTAGAATATAATGCGAGTTCTCTTATTAGATAAGATTTCTCATCATACACATAACTAAATCTTTGTTTTTCTTGGATTTCAGCTTATGTCTATGACTACTTTCTCGTTGCGATCCGTCCTTGAGAAGGACAAGTTAAATGGATCCAACTTCCTGGATTGGTATCGGAATCTGAGATTCATTCTCAAGCAAGAGAGCAAGGACTATGTCCTTGAAAAAGCTCTTCCAGAAAGGCTTGGGACCAATCGCTCGCATGCAGTCTATAATGCTTGGAATAAGCATTATACTGATGTGGTAGATGTGCGTGGTCTGATGTTGGCTACCATGAACTCAGACTTGAAAAGTCAGTATGAGAACATGGAGTCGCCAATAGAGATGATCACCAGCCTGAAACTGAAGTTTCAGGATCTGGCACGAGTTGAGAGATTCCAGATGGTGAAGTCTCTCACTGGGTGCAAGCTACCAGAAGATACTCCAGTAAGTCCTCATGTCATTAAACTGATGGGTTACATTGATAACCTGGGGAAACTGGAATGTCCTGTCAGCTTAGAGCTGGCCACTGACATCATTCTACAGTCACTGCCGTCTAGTTATGATAAGTTTATCAAAAGCTATATCAAGAATAACTTGACGAAGACGTTGACTGAGCTGCATGGCATGCTCAAAACAGTAGAGCAAAACATCATAAAGGGTAAAAGATTTGAGAAATCTTGTGTTGGCAAGGGTAGAGGCAGGGCAGTCCAGATTTGGAATCAGGATAAGTCTGTGTCATCTTATAAGCCCAAGTCATGCCCATCTGGTGTTAGAAAGTGCTTCTACTACGATGAGTCAGGGCATTGGAAGAGAGATTGCATTAAATTCTTGGAAGATTCACAAGAGATGAAGGAGATGTATGGTACTTCTTCTTCAGGTATTGTGTTACTAATTCAAGTTCTACATAAGTATTGGATACTAGTTGTGGTACTGATATTTTTGAAATATGCAGGACCTAGGCGACAGTAGAACGTTGAAGAAAGGACAAGTGGAACTGCGTGTCTGGTATGAAGCAATGGTTGTTGCATGAGCCGTAGAGATTCTCCACTTGTAGGAGCCTTTTCATACTTGGTTTTAGAAATTAAGTAATTGCTACTATGTATCTGCCTTGAGCAGAGATGTCTTTTAATTTCTTGTAAAGAATTTGAATGTTTTTCATTTTGATAAAAGACAAGTTTTTGTTCTATGGATCTTAATGAAATATCATATGGTAGCACCCCGTTTGGAATGGGTTTTGTATCTTAAACCAGAATAAGTTTGAACATAACACAAATACTAAAGTTTTGAGTCTGATGACTCAAACTCGACTTTTCTTTGGCGTAGTCATTTAACCACAAAGAGTGAAGCGAATTCAGAATTTCCATAGTTTTGGACTCATTCGATTGTTAATTATTTGAGATATGAATTCTGTTCACTGGACCAAATGACTAAGGCTCTTTTAGCAGAGCTAAAGGAAACGGGCCAAAGGCTTATTGGGCCTTACACATACTGATGTATGCGGCCCGATGAGCATTAGTGCCAAAGGAAATCTTCTGTACTTCATTACCTTATTGATGGCATCAATAAGTATGGCTGTGTTCATTTGATGAGATACGAGCAGGAATCCCTTGAGGAGTTCCAAGATGAAGTATAGAACCAAATTTGACAGAAGTATTAAGATCCTCGATTGAATCGCGGAGGAAAATACTTGAGTCAAGAATTGGGTGATCATCTAAAAGATTGAATCGGATCTTATTAGATATGCTCTGATTAATGATGAGTCACAGGAATCTTCCATAATCATTTAAGAATACGTTCTAAAATGTCTATGTTTACGCTAAATAGGTTTCTATCAGAATCAGTGAAAAACACCACATTGGATGTGGACTGGGTGATTTCCAGTTTGTTTTCTGATTAATTAGGATTGCAAGGTTTGTGTAAGACAGTAGTCAACAAACAAACTTGAATCCAAATCTGATAAGTTCTACCTCGCTGGTTGTCCTAAGGAAACCAAGGCTTAGTACTTTTGTTGTCCGGAACTGTGTCTTTTGAGAAAGATCGTACTTTCACAAGGAACAGTGGGAGTAAAAGTACACATCGAAGAAATTCAATAAACACAGGAGGCTGCTCAACCTGTTGAGAGAAAGCAGCGGTGGGATCTACAAAGTGCTGTAGGATCTACACCTGTGGAGCCTGAAATTCGCAGATCCGAAAGGATCCGTCACTAACTCGAGAGTGATTTCTCGTAACCAATTGTCGTGATCTGTTGATCATTGAAAAGTGACGAGCATGCGAAATTCAAAGAAGCGATGGTGAGCCCCAACTCCGAAAATTGGCTGGGTATGCATGTTAGCTTCACTGATCCATTTATGGATTGAAGCAAACACCTTGGAGTTCAAATCAACATTCTGATAATATGGTCAAAAGTTTTGACTTGATCAGAAAGAGATGAAACCATGCGTTTACAAGAAGAATAGTGGGAGCGTAATTGCAATTCTCACACTGTATGTAGATAACATACTTAAATCTCATAAACGACGTTCCGACGCTAAAGTCTTGTCAAGATTTGGATCGGAAGTCAAGTTTAACGATAGACATGGGAGAAGGCCGTGAAAGTTCTTGGAATAAGGATCCATTGGAATGGATCAGAAAGGCATTTGGATCGTATCAAAATCCTTATGGTAATAAGGCATTAGACAGTTCAAATGTGCTTGATTCCAAGAATGACTTCATACCAAAGGTCTTATGGCAATAATATAAGCAAGATGCAGTGTCTTGGACACTGGTTGAGCAAATAATAATATTAGTAAGAAGAAGTGTTTCTGAACACTGTCTGAACTAATATTAATGAGTGTGAGTTCTAATGCTGCTGCAATAGAATCCATCATGAATGCCATATTTTGCGCTCGTCTAGATGCAGCTTACGCATAAAGCATGACGAGAAAAATACCAAAAATAGTCCGGTAAGAGTCATTGATCAGTTGCCAGAAATATCCCAGGCGTTTAAAGAACTCTAAGGATAGTTTCGTGGTGAACTGAGGAAGTGACGAACCAGTTGAAAGTAGTTAGACAGACAAAGACGATTCCCGGTTCCCACCTGGTTATGTCTCTTTGTCTGAATAGCGATACTGACTGTTGGAAAGGCTCCAAGCAGTGCACCGTAGAATAGGGCTTTTATCTGAATGGCGATGTGGTTTGTTGAAATTGTTTCAAGCAAAAACACCGCAGTCTCTCCCACAACCTAAGCACGAAATTTATTTTGTTGCTGTAGGTATAAGATATCTGAAGAGATGATCTTGATTCCAGTGGGAGTTATTTTAGTTATGTTGTAAACTTTACATAGACATGCTTTGGTAGTGTTTATGTAAGTTAAAACTGACATCGGTATTATTTAATTATTGGATAATTAAATAATAGTCCCAAAGTATTTTATGGTCATCATATAGGTCATCAAGTTGAGGACTTGATTATGAAACCCTATAAGTAAAAGATGACATAAATTATGATTGTCCCTAGTCGAGATTGTCAAAGTGGGACACTGACAACCGCGAGAGACTAATTTGTGAGGTGACTGTTGACTAAGTTTCATGGAGTCAATGATATGAGTATCACAGTCAGTCACATAGATATATGTTGGTGAACATATGATCGGACATGACCCGCTAATGAGAACTCTACAGGATAGTTATATCTGTGTCATGAGAGTTTCTCATTACGACTATAGAGTATAGTCCTTAGACCTGAGTTCATCATGCTTTCTAGCATATGACTTGGTGCGTTTTGACGTTGTCAAACGTCGTTCCGTAACTGGCGGCTATAACGGCATTGCTTATGCGTATCATGAAGTATGTGTAGAAACAGGGATGGAACAAGATGGGATTTGTCCCTCCTGTATAACAGGAGATAAATATCTCAGGGCCCATCAAAGATTTGATACTGAGAAAATGCATGGCCGTGCTCAAACGAGGTGATTGTCAGTCGTTTGTTTTATCAGTATAGATCAGGAGTTCGATGAACATGATGTTGGCTATAATAAGGATGACACAGTTTCTTGCCTTATGCCATATCGAGATATAGTGATAAAGGGATTATGGGAATAGATGATTCCAGTACAAGTGGGAGATTGTTGGGATTATGTCCTGAAATCACATTGTACTTACTCTAAAGACAGTTGTATTGTCGAGATCGGACAATTCATGTGATACTGAATAGTCATAATGTTTTGCTAGAAACCGCTTATGACAAATGAGTTGTAACTCATTTCTAGTATCGTGTGAACCTACAGGGTCACACACCTAAGCAAGATGGATACACTTTGTGTGGGATTGATCATTGACAAATGATCCGATCAATGTGTATTGGATACACATTGAATTGAGTTTAGAAGAGGTGTGTCGATCGATGCAATGAGTGTGTCGATCGATGCAGGTTTTCGAATGAGTGCGTCGATCGATACAGCATGTGTATCGATCGATGCATATTGGGCCTCGAAACGTCAGTTTCGAGTTAATGACCCAAACGAATCGGGTTTGACCCGCAGGTCGTTTTCCGTCATCCCAGGTCGATATATAATATTTTATATGATCGACCTGAGCCCTGGCCGTCAGTGTGTTGCTTCTCAGAGAGAAAGCAGAAACATAGAAACTCAAACATCCACAGGAGATCCGATTCCCGGTACTAGCATCCCGGCGGATTCCAGCTTGTGTGCGTGTGGACTACGATAGAGGCGCAGCGATTGAGGCGCTCTAGATCTCGTTTATCTGTTACAATTTCTGCTGCCAATCTCCAGGTAAACACGAGGTCAGTTCTTAGATTCAAACACCTAGACCCTGGATCCTAGGGAGTTCCAACATGAACTCCGTTACCGTGAACGCCTCTGTCAATTTCATATGACGCCGATAAAAGAACCCACTGATGATTCTTTTACATCCAAGACTTGATCGCAGCACCGGCAAGATCCTATTCCCGTGATACCGTGAATCGATGAACACAAGCTCTGATACCACTTGTTAGGGATTGAGTCCTGCAATCCTCATTCTTGATCGTTCGATTCACTACACTAATGGCACACGATCTGTTGACCCAGTTCACGGCAGAGCCGCTACGTCTGGGGGAGTATAACGCACTGCCTCGCAATCTACTATATCACCGGAAACCACCTCCGGCGTGGTCTTACACACAGTTCACTCACCTCCGATTACAAACCAATCGGACTTACAAGAAAGAAGAAGAAGAACTAGGAAAGGAATAGCCCCAAGAGATGATCAAGACCCGAACAATGAATCTCTCAATGCTCTCTCTCTCTCTCTCCCTGTCTATGCTATTCACTCTCTCTCTCAGCTGCGAAGAAGACGACTCTTAATACGATCTCGTCGTACTCACTGATTTTGTATCAGACTTTCTTTGTATAAATAAGTCATCAATTAATCCTCACATGTGCTTGTCACGTGTTCTCTAAAACCAGTCTTTTAGAAACCCTCTTGACCAGCTAGTGTATTTACTACACTTAGATTTACATCCATCTTCATGCTTAAAGCTTCTCCTTATAAGTTTATACCTCATCCATAAAGTTGAATCACATTCCAACACCTTGAATTGAGACAGGATCTGAAACTCTTCGTAGAGGTTCGCTGCGTGGTTATAGTCGGAAGTCTTTACGGCCGTGTAGAGCCTCGTGTGTGGTTCTGAGTACTTGAAGAGGCTTACGGAACCAAACAAACCTTTTCCTAGAAACTTTTCGAACTCTAACTCTAGTGATGCCATTGCAGTGGAATAATATGATCGATTCTCTGATTCCTTCGGCCTCAAGCTAAGCGAAAAAAACCCTAGGTCAGGTGCGAAATTTGAGAATCGCAACAATTTGGTGAAGAAAGTGAAATAGATAACCTAAATAAAACTACTCACAACAAATCATATATATAGAGAAAATAAGACTTATGTAACCGACTCTGTCAAGACCTAATTTCCTTTTTTAATTTACAACAATTTTTTTTTTATAATTTCCTTTTCACTCTAAAGCGTCGAACTTTAGTTGCCAAAAAAAGGAAAGAATAAATTATTTGAGATTCTCTCTCTTCGTTTAGAGAGAAGAACCTCCCTCCGATCGCCACCGCCTTTCTCAACTCTGATTCTCACCGGTGGTGACCGGCTTCGGGGTTTTTTTCTGATCTTTCGATCTTCTCGCTTTCTTATCTTTCAGATCGAGGTCTTTTTTCCCCGTTTTACCTTTCCGATCGTTTTGGTCGGATTTTTTCTTTTTTTCTTTGTAAATCGCCGTCTTTCTCGGCTTTTTGTTGTGTTTTGTTCCGATCGAAGCTAGTCCTTTTGCTTCGCTCTGAATAAACTCAGATCGTTAATCATGGCTGCTATCTTCTCCGAATAATCGGATTTCTACCGGTTTTCCCGATGCCTTGCGGTTGCGAGGCCTTCGATTTAGCTTCCTCTCTCTTCCTTCGAGCCATCCTCCCCTGGTTTGGTGTTGCAGAGCTCTCCTTACCCCCCGATAGCAGGAATTAATATCGTGGCCGTGCCACTGCTACTGAGGATAAGCATATAATGGATCTTGTCGGGCGTTTTCTCCCGACGGCGGCGGCGTCTCCTTCGCTCCGGTGGTTGTATCGTGAGTTTCTTCATCGGTTTTCTTTTGTTGCAGGTACTTGGGTGGCTTCTTTGGGATGACTAAATCGGCAAGTGGCTCTTGGCTTCTCTGGTGTGGTGGTCCGGTTAGCATCGCCTGCGGTTTCCTCTCCGTGGATTTGATGTTTTCCGGCGGTTCTCCTGTCGAGCAGCGTCGATGGTGCATGCCGGCTCTGTCCTGGCGATGACACGTGGTGCTTCCATCACGCGTGGTGGCCCATGTCGTGTTTATCCATTTTCGTCTGTTTGCTCACTATTTGGGCTTAGGCCCACTTGTATTTGATAACGCGGCCCATTATGATTATATGAATCTGTTGACAAAAAAAAAAAAAAAAAAAAAAAAAAAAAAGGAAAGAATAAGAAATTAAAGTAGGTTGTTAACAACACTAATCATTAATTGGGAGAATTATCAAAGTTGTTTATGACATTAATCTACAATATAGATTTATTATTGCGTGTCAGTAATTTGACCGTTAAACATTTACCCAAACAAAAAAAGAGGATATCTTTGATTTAAAACAAGATTAAGTTGTAAAAGGTTTAGGCATGGACGTTTGGGTATTTTTTCCAGTTCGGATTGGATTTTTTGGGTTTTTGGGTTTAGAGTTAAATAATCTATTTGGATATTTATATATATCAGGCCGACTTTGGTTAGAAATTTATCAGGTTCGGGTTCAGATACTCAAAATTATCATAAAATGTCTAAAAACTCAAAAAATACAAAAATATATTTTATTTACCCAAAAATCCCGTAAAAAATCTACTCAAATTACTTAAAATTATTCAAAACTACTCAAAATATATGTACTACCCAAAATATAAAAATAAAATCTATTCAAACTACTCAAAATATTCGAAAATATTATAACTAACTGAAATTAGATAAAACTAATTTTGTATAGTAAACAAGAGATATACATTTATATTTAAAGTAATGAAAAATAATGCAATATATTATGATTAATTAGTTAGAATTTAGTTTTACATTATTACCCTTAATAAATTTATTAAATTATTCATAATTTTTAATGACATACCCTGTAAATAATACGTTAAGGGAAAATTAATTTCAAAAACTTTAATGTTTTAATAGTATAAATATTGTGTATCCGTTTGGGTTGACCGACCTAATAACAACTATAAATAGGACCCAAATCTTCAATTACTCAAGTCTCTCTTACTCTCTTAATCATACTTCCCACTTTCTCTTAAATAAATCTCTTAAATAAATATCTTCCTTTTCATCTCTTTCATCTTTTTTTTTTTTTAATTGGCATTCATATATTGCAAGAAAGAAAAGTACATATTAGATACTACTCCAAGGAACAGACTCCTTGTTTTACAAGCTAAAGATACAAAAGAAAGAGATGGTGGAAGAGGGTACTAGCAAACCAGTAAAAACAGAGAATAAAGGCCAGAAACAAGGTATAAAGAGACCCAGTATGTGAAACCATAGTCCAAGGGAGAGGATCTAAGTTTGGTCTAGAGGTGGACTATAATTCCAGAGATTTGTAAGAGCACCGAAGTCGTCATTTTGTAGCTGAAGGCTTTTAGCTCTATCCGCATTTGGCGTAACGTCATATATAAGATTCTCGTCTCCGTGAACGTAATACCGTCATGATATCTTCTATTCCTTTCCACCCATAACTGGTACATAGCTCCATGCCAGACCTGCAATAGCGCTAATTTCCTGACCCAGCTACAAGACTGGTCCGTGAGCCATTGGATCACGCCTGCCCAACTTGTAGGAGGATCTCTTTCCTGCAACACAAACATCAATTTTTTCCACACAACACAAGAGAATTCACAAGTGAAGAACAAGTGGCCTCTCGATTCAATGGCCTCTCGATTCAAAGTCTGATCCACACAAGAGGCAAACTTGTTCCACATCGCAACCCCAAGTTGATAACCGATCAAGAGTTGGGTTGCGGTTCAGAACAAATAGCCAAGCGTTGAAGGCGTGTTTTGGAATTCTCGCTTTGTGCCATATTAACTTTCCCCACGGAACCAATTGCTTAGAGTTGCGAATGTTTTCCCAAGTCAGTTTTGAGCTGAAGTGGTTTTGTGCAACACCATTTACCAACCACATGACTCTATCACTTGCTGCTGAAATCTGACAAGTGGTAATGAAAGTAAGAAGATTTAGCTGTCTGTTTGTTCGGGCATGAGGTAGCAGCCAAGATCCATCTCTAATAAGCTCGCTAACTGTTGCAAACAAAGGAATTCCCAGCAGAGACGGGCCGTCCATCCCGAGATAATGGTATAATGATCCGAACGGTGTCCAAGGATCTTACCAGAAAAAAAGTATCATCCCCGTTTCCGATAGTGCTCATGATGAACTTAATGGCGTGATGCCGCAGCTCTAGTAATTTCCGAAACATCCATGAGTAATCATAGTTGCATTCATTAAGGGCCCAAAAGGGAGTCTTAGAGAGATACTTCTCCCTAATCCAAGCTACCCATAATGAACCCGAACGAAAGAACAACATCCAAATAAGCTTTAGAGCACACGTCTGATTCCATTCCCAAGTTTTCCTCATGCCAAGACCTCCCTCAAGCTTTGGGAGGCAAACATCAACCCAAGAAACCTTTGCTCCCCTAGCCGTATCAGTAGACCCGTGCCAAAGGTAAGCACCCATTAGGCAATTAATCATCTTGATAACCCTTTTCGGAAGGAGGAAAGCCGCTGTCCAGAATCCAACTATGCCAATTATCCCCGAAAAGAGGAGAGTGTAACGTCCTGCAATGCTTAAAGTACGGTGAGTCCAACTGTTTAGCTTTTTCTTAATCTGAAATAAGAGCGGGTCGCAGTCTGAGATAGAAAGCCGACGAGAATACAAAGGTAACCCGAGGTAGCGGATGGGCAGAGATTCACTCTTAAGAGCATAACCAGTTTCAATTCTTTGTAAAACGTCAACACCAACAGCTGATGAGAACATACTCGTCTTTTGGATATTAATCGCTAACCCCGACATCTCTTCAAAATCTGAGAGCACTGAGAGCACACCTTTCAGCGAGTTCTCAGACCGTCAATAAAAATCAGAAGGTCGTCCGCAAAGGAGAGATGAGTTAGCTTCAGATTCTCGCATCCAGGGTGAAATCCAAATAATCCGGAAGCTGCCGCCTTGTTCAGATGTGAGAGGACGTTTATTACCACCACAAAGAGGGCAGGAGACAACGGATCCCCTTGACGCAACCCAGTTTTACCTTTGAAGAAGCCCGAGGAAGTACCATTCAAGCTGACCGTGAAGGCGAGAGAGCAGATACAAGCTCGAACACAGTCCACAAACTGATCCGGAAAGCTGTGAGCACGAAGACATGCTATGAAGAAATCCCATCTTACGGAGTCAAAAGCTTTAGAGATATCCACCTTTAGCGTAATCCGAGGGGAACCGTCTACATTTTGATAGCCTCTAATCACCTCCGCGGCCAGAAGCACATTTTCCAGCAGAAGCCTATCTTTGACGAAGGCAGTTTGGTTGGCTAGGACCAATTCCGGCAGTACTGATTTCAGACGAGAGGCAAGGATCCTAGTAATCATTTTGTAGACGGTATTAAGACATGAAATCGGTCTGAAATCTTTCAGTTCTTCTGCCCCTGGACTTTTTTGGAGAAGACCAAAGATGTAGAATTAAGAGGCGTGGGCATGTAAGGAACTCTGAAAAACTCACGGATCGACTTGATCACTTCCTCTCCAATAATACCCCAAGTTGCTTTGAAAAATTCAGCGGTAAACCCGTCCGGACCGGGAGTCTTGCTGGAAGGCATACCATTTAGGGAGCTTATGATAATCTCATCCGTGACCGGAGCAGATATACTGGAGCAGTGATGAACCGAGCAAATTGGCATATCTAAAGCCCGGAGAATTAGCGGAAGGTCAGTGCAGAACATACCTTTGATTGTACACATTACACCTTGAAAGAAAGATACTGTGTATGTATGAATCTCTTCGTTCGTGGTCGCTACCGTTCCATCGGCCCGAATCAGTTTCTTAATCAGATTGTAACCGTTTCGAATGAGCATCGAATTATGAAACAGAGGAGTGTTGAAATCCCCTTCTCCCATCCATCTAATACGGGATATTTGCCAGAAGAAACTTTCCTCCGCAAGCCTTAGCTCAACCAAAATAGACGTTGCAGTTCTCTGCTGGAGGAGGTTCTCTTCCGTTGGGTCGTTCAACGACATAATCTGAATGGAATTTAGATTATCAGACGCTGCCTGCACTCTTTTTTCGATGTCGCTGTAGTTGTCCTTACAAAGAGTCTTTAGAGGCCTTTTTAGATGTTTCAATTTCGATCCCAAAACACTAAGGTTTGACGCCAGGATGTCATCTTCTTCCCACGAACGCTTAACAACATCCAAGAAAGACGTGTTCCTGACCAGCAGATTAAAGAATTTAAACGGCCTCGTACCGAACACTGCTGGTTTTGGAACGAGACTGATAAGACATGGGCAGTGATCGGAGAATTCTGGGGCTTGGAACGAGCAGTGAAAAGAAGGGAAAGTCTGGATCCAACAACCATTTACCAAGCATCTATCTATTTTCTTGCCAAGAGGGGTAGTAGGAGAGCAATTCGTCCATGTGAACCTCGGACCATTGAACGGGAGGTCGAAAAGGTTTACATCAGCCACACAATCCCTGAACCTCCTCATTGCGATAGTAGAGCGAATAAAACCCGAATTTGAAGTCTCCTCGGGATATAAAATCTCATTGAAATCCCTTGCGACAATCCACGGGAGAGAATCCAGACCAAAAGATTGGTAAGTGTCTCTCAAAGAAACCCATAAATCCTTCCTTAATTCAACATCGTTTGACGCATAAATAGCCGTATAAATAAAAGATTGTCCTGTTTCCAGAGTAACCTCCACCGAGATAGACTGAAGATCCTTAAATAGAGGTCTAACCTTTATTGGAAGCTTATAGATAAACCAAATCTTCCCCGAATCCGAGAAATCATAGTTAGAGATAACCGACCAGTCTGAACCGATAGAATTCAAAATGTTAGACTGGTTATTTACATTCACATGCGTTTCAAACAGTGCTCCAAAATAAACTGATATATTACTAAGCCAGTTTTGCAGCTGCCCGTGTCTTGAGTCATCATTTAAGCCCCGCACGTTCCAAAAAAAGGTTTCCGACATATTAAAAAGATTTGTTGTGGCGGCCCCCTGTAGTCAGGAGATTACCACCTCTGTTGCCCGGAGATTTGCTCTTCTCGAGCTTTCTTTTCTTCTTGTTTTTCTGTTTATTAGATGAAGACTTTTAGGGAGAGTAGAATGCTAGCTCAAGGCTTAAAGATTCTTCAGCCCGAGGAGAGATTTCGCCTTCCTCAACCTCCGAGTCAGGCTGCAGAAGCTGAAAAGCATTTGCCTCAACCAGAGAATTTTTAGACATTTCTGCGGGTAGAAAAGACTGAGATGGAACAGTGTTTACAGGGACTATAAAGTCGTCCTTACTAACAGGAACTTCTACCTCCAAAACCCGGTGAATCTGCAGTTGAAGTGATAAATCTTTCAAAGTCTCAGGATTATCATTACTCGTAGTAAGTATATGAGACGATGAACCGGCCATATCTGCACTTCCGGATAGAGGGGCAGGGAGCGAAGTAGATGGCAGAGCAGACGACCGCCTTATTTGGAAGAGTACCCGTCTGCATCCAGACACCTTTATTACCCCAAGCTGACTGATTACCTCTGACCTTTTGCTTGAGCGGAGGCTGAACAGAAGATGCTACTGCTTTACCCTTATGCATCGATGGAACCTGTTTTACTGGTCATGTAGGAGGCACTGAAGGTGTAACTCCAGACTGAACCGAAGGCTTAACCAATGTATCGACCGGATGAACCAAAGAGGGACCTGACGAGCTTTGAGCAAAATCTTTGTTCAAGCTTTCTTCCGGCATGTTCTCTTTTTCTGTTTGGGGAAGAGGCTAGCTTTGTGGCCAATCTCTGAACAAATCTCACATACAGGCGGAAGCCACGGATAGGACACCGATAGGATCACCACCAGTCCATCCTCTCTTTCGATCTCCATAGAGCTCCGTAATTGTTTGGTAAGGTCAACGACGACCTTTATGTACGCAGAGTTTATGCTGGAGAAAGGCTTTACATCAACTACACGCCCCAATGGCTTGGCAATAAAACCCATTCCTTCATCTGTAACCATGTCGAAAGGGATACACGATATCTTAGCCCAGATTGGAGCCTTTTGGAGCGAGGGGGGGATCCAAACTATATGAGGCTTTCCATTCCATGACAAAGAAAGGAGAGTCTCCGACCCGCCATAGTTCGTGTTGAAGAACTCTTTTCCGCAATGACGGAGATGGAATGTGGAAGAGGTATACATTTGCGGATAGCTTGTGTATGGTAACCCGCTTATCTCTTCCCCAAAGGTAGTTGAGGACGCCCCATATTTTGCCATAAGACGGTACATTACCGTAGAATAAACCCACAATGAAGTCCGAGTGAAGACGGGCCCCTCTTTCGAAAACAGCATTTGGAACCTTTACCCGAGGTCTTCCCGATTCCGAGACAGTGACAGAGGCGTTAGCCTCTGGAATTTTGCAAGCAGTGTGAGCTTGGGCAGCCCAAGAGAATTCCTTTGTACCTGCATCAGAAGCTTTTTGATCCTTTGTACCAGAGGAATTTCCAGTTGGAGGGTCAGGAAGAATGCCCTTTCCTAGAGGAATAGACTCAGCGTTTGTCGGAGAGACTGGCACAGCACTAGGAGGAGGAATCGTCTGGTCCAAACTTGGAGAACCACTCTGTGCATTTACCTGTTGAAATCCTGGTTGAGGGAAAGTGACATGAGAAGAGAAAGCCTGAGAAGAGGCGTTCCGAAGAGAATCAGCCTGAGGAGAGACCGTCGGCTGGTTTAACACCGCCGAAGTAAGCATTGAAGCCTCCGTCATTTCTGAACCATGAGGACCATAGATCGAAGGAGGAGATGAAATTGAGGAAGGGGTAGGGAAGATAGCGAAGAGATCAAGTGGGAGAGAGGGCCGGCGAAGCACCGGAGCCGCCATCGCGGCGGATTGGAAAGTGAGCAACGGTAACTAACGGTAACCTAAGAACGATTTTTCCCCTTTGCTACAGTGAAGTAGAGAGAGGAGATGAAATTCTCTGGTCTTATTTTCTCAATCCCTCTCATCTCTTTCATCTTATACATAACATATATAATATATATTATTATCTTTTTTTTTTTTTGATGGCAACAGAAATTTTGTATAGGCCAATTGGGCAAAACCATGAACTACAACTCTGAAGCATTAAATTATTAAATTACAGAACAAAGCAAAATGGGCCAAAACAGGTCCAATACGGATTATCAAAAAAACACGTGAAAGAGTCTAGAAACCAATGTGTCATTCAAGCACGTACACGTGTCGAGCAAGCAGGTACATGCAGCTCCATACGATGAATTTTCTGGCCACTGTTGAACTTGTTTTCATCATCTTCAGCTGCAGCTTCCTGCTAACCGTTTCAAGCCAATCCATTAGGGAAGCATCACATTTGGATATGAAGCTTCATCCAACACTTCACAGTCCACTAAACCTGCACTACCGAGAAGGGTAATCACCAGAGATTAAACCGATCTACGATTTGAGGACATGCCAAACCCGTTCAACTCGATTGGACCAAAGAATCGACAGCGGATTAGCGCTTAGCAACGCAGAAGAGGAGGAAGAAGGAATCTTCGACGCCATGATGAGAGCACCGTGGAAAGGATTGGAAAGATTCAGAAGAAAACTCCGACAAAAGTCGGGAGGATAACCGGATAACAGATCCGAAAGTTATTGAGACCGAAAGAAATAAATCAATTTTTATGAAACATGAAAAAAATTAGATTGATTCGAGAAGACAAAGAAAAAGAGGCGACAAAAGTAACCCGACCGCCGGCGTGACTAGCGTCATCACCGACGGCCGGAAACGAAGGTGCAAGGTGACGAGTTCTAGAGAGAAGGAGGATCTAAGAGAGAGATTTTTTATAATATATATTATTATCTATAAATATAAATCTGTAATTTTTTTTTCTTATGTACAAAATCTGATAAATGGGCAAAAGAAATTACAATTGGAGTTAGGCCCATTTATGTCAAAATAGAAATAAAGGCCCATTTTATATACACATAAAGGCCCATGATATCACTTCAACCCTAGAGTCAGAAATCCCACCTACATATAAATTGGCAGTCATTAAAAAGTTAGCCTCTTCTTCTTCCTCAGAAGCGGAATCCTAGGTTTTTTTTGTTGTGGCACGCAACTCGCTCCAATGGTGATCTCTCTCTCTCTCTCTCTGCCTCCACACGTTATCTTGGAAAACCATTTCTGATGGATCTTTGTTTTTGAGTATTTCAGACAAAGGGAACAGGAAGTTTCGGTAAGAGGAGGAACAAGAGTCACACTCTCTGTGTGAGATGTGGTCGTCGTAGCTTCCATATCCAGAAGAGTCGATGCTCAGCCTGCGCTTACCCCGCCGCTCGCAAGAGGACCTGTAAGACTCTTCATTTTCTTTCCCATCTATTTGATTGCAGATTTGCTTAGAGAGTGTTCTTGTTGCTTAGTGGTCACATAGTATCCACTGCGTTTGGATGGATTATTATTCTTAAATTTAACAAGCTTTATCATCTGTGTTCTTGTATGCGTATAGTTCTAGTAATTTGTTATGCTATTGTAATAATCGTTTGAACTTAGTTTGTCTCTTTCTCAAGTCTGATGTTGGTATCTCTATGAAAGATTAATGAAATCTCTCTCTCTCTCTCTCTTTTGGTTTATAGACAACTGGAGTGTCAAGGCAATCAGGAGGAAGACTACCGGTACCGGTAGGATGAGATATCTCAAAAATGTTCCCCGCCGGTTCAAGACTGGATTCAGAGAAGGTAATTAATTTGTGTCTTCTTAACATGGCTTTTTATTTATTTGGTCTGAAACATTATGATTCAAAAATTGTGTTTTTAATTGGCACATATTTCTTTGTTACAAATTAGGTACTGAAGCCAAGCCAAGGAACAAGGCAGCAGCTTCATCAGCCTAATAAAAGCCAGATCGAGCAAGGATTAAAAAATTAGCTTCTTTTTCTTTTTGCTCTATCTAGTTAGAGATTGGTGTTCTTGAGATGATCTGAATACATTTTATGTTTTGTCGTTCTTGTTTACTTTGCTTATAAAGTTTTGAACCTAGTTGAAATATCATCCTATATTTTAGCAAGCCTTTCTTTTCATTCCTTGCTAATTACATTCAGTTATTGTCATGTCGTAATCTTGATCAAATTAATCCAAAACCTTCCAACCATTTATCCAACAATTGAAATTACAAAATTGTATTCGAGAAAATTAAATTTAGTTTTGACATTCAAACTCTTGAGTGGTGAAACAGAGCAGAAAAGTTGACAAAAAAAAACAGTGCAGAAAAAAGTCAAGGGGTATAATTGAAATTTTGTAAAAAATTAAGCGAACAACTCGTCTTTATTTATTCCTAATCGGAAAATCCTCACGACACCGTAACGCCTCCTCCTCCGCTTCTTTTGGGGTTTCCGTCGTCACTTTCTCTCGCGACACCGAAGTTGATTCGTTGACTATTTAATCTCTTCGAATTTCTCTATCTACCGACCATCTTTTTGCCGCAGGTGAATAATTCTCTCCCTCTATGTTTGTCTCCTGAATTCGAAATTTTTACGTTTTTGGTCTCGATTATTTTTTGGATCGATTGGGATTTTCTTATTTCGCGATTTGATCTCTTCAATTGATTCGCGTTTGCGTTGGATTTGCAATCCCTCGTACTTCCTTACAGTCCAGGTGTGTTTTTTTCCTTCCCCTCACAGATCTGTATTGGTATTGTGAAGACAGACACACACATCCAAACGAAGAAGATGATTCGACTAAGAACATACGCAGGCCTTAGTTTCATTGCGACCCTGGCCGTGATCTATCATGCTTTCAGCAGCAGGGGCCAATTTTACCCAGCGACGGTTTATCTATCGACCTCAAAGATCAGCTTAGTGCTGCTTCTCAATATGTGTTTTGTGCTTATGCTCAGTCTCTGGCATTTGGTGAAACTCGTCTTCTTGGGATCTCTTAGGGAAGCAGAGGTCGAGAGGCTGAATGAACAAGCTTGGAGAGAGCTTATGGAGATTCTCTTTGCGATCACTATTTTCCGACAGGAATTCTCTAGTGGGTTTCTTCCTTTGGTCGTCACTCTTCTGTTGATCAAGGCTTTACATTGGCTTGCCCAGAAAAGAGTTGAATACATTGAGACCACTCCATCTGTGCCTAAGCTCTCTCATGTTCGTATTGTCTCTTTCATGGGCTTCCTTCTTCTTGTAGATTGTCTCTTTATGTACAGTTCTGTACGTCACTTGATACAGTCGCGACAGGCTTCCGTTTCTCTCTTCTTCTCATTCGAGTAAGTTGCTTTTGGCTGCCTTCTTCGTATTTGATAGTATTATAGGTTGAAGATGACCGGTGTAATATTTTCTAGTGCTAGTGTTACCTATGATACTTAGCAGGACTCAAGACACTACTCATACGTGTGATGATATTGCTGATGATACGTTCTTCTTACAGGTATATGATCCTGGCGACAACAACTGTTGCGATTTTTGTGAAGTATGTATTCTTTGTAACTGATATGATCATGGATGGTCAATGGGAGAAGAAACCAGTTTATACTTTCTATCTGGAGCTTATTCGTGACCTGCTTCACTTGTCGATGTATATATGCTTCTTCTTTGTCATATTCATGTAAGTATCTCCATCCAAATTGATTGTTCCCAAATTGTTCGAATTATATTATTTCAGAATTATAAAGCAGAATGAAACATCTTGAAGATCAAAGATGCTAAGACTTGGTAAAAGAAGTTCTTGTCTCTCTGTTTGTCTCATTTATATTTTGTTTGCTGTTTAGGAACTACGGCGTGCCTTTGCACTTGTTGCGGGAGCTCTACGAAACCTTCAGGAACTTCCAGATTCGTGTTTCAGACTACCTTCGTTATCGGAAAATCACTTCTAATATGAACGATAGGTTTCCTGATGCAACTCCCGAAGAACTTACTGCGTAAGTTTAATATAATCCCACTTTATGTTTTCCACCTTCGTTATTGGATAGCATTTGGGAAATCTTCCATTCATTTTTTCCTAATATGCAGAAGTGATGCCACATGTATCATATGCCGTGAAGAAATGACAATTGCGAAGAAACTAATCTGCGGGCATCTATTTCATGTGCATTGTCTTCGATCATGGTTGGAACGACAGCAGACATGTCCTACTTGCAGAGCACTTGTTGTACCTCCTGAGAATGCCACATCTGCAGCTGCAGGTCAACGCGGGTTACACCAAGGTTCTCAACAAGGTACTTTACATGCAAATTTCCTATGAAACTGTTTGTGTGTTTGCTTATGCATTTTGAGGACATGAAACATTGACTAATTAGTTATGTGCAAATTGAAGTAGGTACTTCAAGCTCAGGTGCCCAGGGCTCTGAAACACGTTCTTCTGCTGGTGGTTCCAATGATAATTTGAGCAGTCACCACGCCAGGCTTCAAGCAGCTGCTTCTGCTGCCTCCATGTACGGGAAATCAATGGTTTACCCATCTGCAAACACAGTAGCATGGTATGTATTGATCTGCTCACTTAATACTTTGTTTCAAGTTGTAGAACTTTTAAAGGTGATTTAGTTTTTGAATCATAAAATTCAAACCAAAAAAGCTGTAGGATTCTCACCGCATGGTCTACATAGCAAACTACACCTTTAGTTCAGCTTTTCTAGTCTCATTTCTTTATAATTTCATCTTCAGTACCTGGAGATCTACTATATGACAGACATATGATCTCTAAACTTGAAATCATGTTCTTTTGCTATTCTTTTCTAAACTCCCTCCAATGTGGTAGAGAGAAAACTGACAAATATGTTTGCCCGGTATGTTAAGGTCGCCTGGTTTTGCTGGTACAGAGCAAGTGACAACAGAACCACATCGAACCCATCCTTCATCCTCTGGTCCATCTCAGCTTCCTCAACACAACCTTCCTGGTGAAAAGTCTCATGCATATGCAAATGTCCCAGATGATAAGCTGGAATATATGCAGAAATCTCTTGAGACCAACCTCGAGGTATGGTCCCTGAGTATTGTATCTTATATGTGAAACTCCAGAATCAATATAGCTTATAGTAAGATGGTTTTTTTTAATCATAATCAAGTAATAGCCTTCTGTTGTAGATTTTGCGAAACCGACTTCATTTTCTGGAGAAGAGGCAAGTGGAATCGACCGAGTCCACAGGCGAAGCAGATAGCAAAGGGAAGACGGTTGCGAATGCGTCTGTAGATGGAGCAGAGTGAAGAATAATTAGAGAGAGAGAAAAGGTATGTAACTGAGGCAGAAGAGCAGATAGAGAAAGGAGAAAGCTTTGTGGTTCTGCTCAGAGAGACAAAAAAATGTACATGTTTTTTATTCACTGTCTTAGAATTAGAAAAGCTTGAAACTGAAAACATAAACTGTGTTTTTTATTCTTGGATTCGCACATTTACAGGTGAAACTCTTTACTCTTGAATGTTCCAGTATTTCTTTTGGCCAATCGATTAAATTTATCTATAACATTGTATCTAAACATGAATATAATAAGAGTAATTAACCCTTCATATCTCTACTCATAGTTCTTGGATGTGGAAAAAATCTGAAGGGGAGTCATAAAGCCCAAGATTTCGTCAAGGTGGAGGTTGGGAAAGGATATACGATCTCTTTTTGACAGGATAATTGGTCTTGGTTGGGTAGGTTACGGGGATACATTACATATGGGGCTTAATGCAAATGTTACAGTTGAACAGGCTATCATGATGAATCGGAGAAGAAGACATCCGAATGACAGGTCTGATATGGTGCTATGGCGTGATAAACCAGGCTCTTTCAAACCCTTTTTCAACACGAAACAAACAAGACTGCAACTAAGGATAGTTGAGCAAAAAGTGTCATGGCATAAAGAAGTTTGGTTCACCCTTAATTCTCCAAAGTATGCTTTTATTATTTAGGTGGCACTTCATAATGAATTACCCACAGGAAGTCGTATGGGTCTATGGAATGGTAACATCTTAGTCAGTTGTGTTCTCTGTAGACACCTTTTCGAGACTCGTTCTGACCTGTTTTTTTTACTGTCCATTCTCGAAGACGATTTGAACGAATCTAACAGCTGGTATCCTTCTCCACGAGTTAACACTCTATGTGTGAATCTGATTCTGCTTCTCAGTTTTCACGAGTGCAATTTTCTGCAAGTTCAAGTCATAAATACTCAGTTATCTCTTTCAAACCACTATATCTAATTTGGCGGGGAAAAATAATAGACGTTATGGTGCCACTATATCTATGAGATAGAAATTTTGATTGGTGGACTCCAATATTGATTCTCCACAAGACCAAAGGTCTGATCTGTCTTCTGTTCGTTGTAAATTAATTATACTCTTGACTAGCTAAAAACGAGCTGTAGTTTGATAATGTGGTAGCTACGATATTATTTACGCCTTTAATCAGTATTACCAAAGACTGATACCGGACCGTGAAGGAGAATTAAGGCCGAAAGTCTGAACCCTTCTTAGTTAACTAAAAAACAAAATTTCCTTTTTACTTTTACAATTACATTAATTAATCAGGAGAATTAGAAAATAGTAAAAGTTTGCATGGCAGTATCGGCTGTAGTGTTATTAGCCATTAATATAACGTAGAGATTATCACCCATGCACACGAGTGAATTTTTATGTATTTCTGAATTTTATATTTTGTATTTTAATTATTATTATTATTGTTTTATATTTTAACAATATAAGATTTTTTTTTTTGGTTTTCTTTTCTTTTCCTTGAATAATTATTAATTATTTATTAATATATATTATGTGTTATTCTTTATATAAATATTACACCTTTAGTTTTTTTTTACGATTCATTCGTATTTGAAATGAATCATTAATATAATTTAACTATGTATTAATTTTAGACTGTATCTATAATATATTGTTCAGTTAATTTAGCTAATAAATTTATTATCATTTATTTATAGCGTAAAATTATTCTTTTTGGTAACATGCAGCGTGAAATATTTTTAAATATTTTTCAATTCTACTTCTAAATTATCATTTTCAATTCTTCATTGTAGTTTTTATGTATTCAATTATATAGTATTTCATTCTAATTTTTACCATTTATGTAACATATTTGTTCTCATTCGGATTTTTATAAAAAATCATCTTTGATTATGATCGTTTTTCGATATAATCTAAAAAGGTATATATTGATATGCATTAGAATCCCACTGTATATATTAAAATATTACTATAATTTTTTAGTAGTGAATTTAATATGTGGAAAGATAACTAAATTTATGATTTTGTTAGATTTATTAACCTTTTAAATAATTAATATTAGTATAAATCATCTGTATTACATGCGGTTTTAAAATTTTAAATATTAATATCTAAATTTTCATTTAAATTTTATATTAAAAACAATTATTATGTTTTTTTAATTTAATATTAATAATAATTATAAATTTATGATATAAAATTGTTTTGTCTATAACAAATACTAGTATGATTCGTTCGCACCATGTGCGAGCACAAATATTATTAAACATATTTTTTGTTAACTAAAAAAATATCAAATTAATAATAATATTATAAAATCTATATAAGACTATTTATAATTAAATATACATATATTATTATATTTAATAAGATATTTTATAATTTATTATAAATAAAATTAATAGTAATAAAATAAATTGTAATATGTATATTAAGGTTAATTGGGTGAATATTATGAATTTGTCTAGAAATTGGGTATATGGAAAGTTTTCTGTCGAAATTATGTCTCTAGCAGAACACAATCCATTTCACACGCAAACTGAGACCAATTTTCCATTTTTTCCTCGTTTGGGACAGTCTGGTCCAAAAGTGACATGTCGCTGAAAAGCAACAAATACTTTTCAGAAAGTTTAAGACCGTAGCAATTGAAATTGATGAGTAACATCAACATCTTTTCGATGAAGCAAAAAAGTGAGCTGGTGAGTCTTGTTCAAATCTTTCAAGTATCACTGAGGACTATCTTCTACCTCCATCTTATCACCGACATTGGGAGACTTATAGAGACTTATGTGGTCCCCTGGAGATAAGAATATCTTGTTTTGTCAGAGTAAGGTTCCGACAATCATTTTGTCCCACAAAAAAATCGTAGACGACTACTTCGAGTAGTAGACAAAGAAGAATACTTTGCTAAATATCTAAATTTTCTTTAATTGTAGATCGATGGAAGGAAGACAATGCTGCTTCTTTGAGAAAATGGCATCAATGTGACTCTGGAATTTGGAGTTTCGAGGTCGAGGAAAAAAGAAACAACAAAGGAATTTGGTTAAGCTCAAGGTCAACTTTTGACTATCTTGAAAATATAGTCAAAGAAAAGATGGATATCCAAGAAGATCGAGCTGTGGAAATAACATACCAATGGCCGCAATACATGTTGATAGACGAGGGAAGAGACGCACCACCTGTTTTGGTTCAAAGCGACGACGATGTTTCCTTGTTTGTCGAAATGAGAGGCGAAATTGATCAACTCAACTTGTGCGTGACATTGAAAGATACTGAAATTGCAGAGAATGATGTTGTTAAGCTTTCTTCGTAAATAGTTGAATATTGTTTGTTTCTAACAGAGAATGATGTTAGAGTAGTTGACTACTTTAACGGGTTAACATATATGGTCGACTGCATGAACGAGGAAAAGGGGATTACACCCCAGGAAAGTGGTAAGATTCACCTAAATAGTGCTATAATATCGTGTTATACTTCTATGATATGGTTTAACAGTGTTTTGATTTGTTCAAAAAATACTACATATAAACTAGTTATGGTGTTGTTTCAAAATCCATAAGAGAAAGTTTGGGATTCTGAGATTAAAGGTGAGAAAGTCGAATACTAAGTTGTATTCATAACTAGTTGAATACTCAAGTTATTATTAATAAAAGTAGTTGTTTGATAGTATCCATATACGTAAGTAGTTGCTTATGTTGTACTGTATAGTTAACTACTTTGTATTACAAGTAACATAGTTGCATATTCTGTAGCTTTGCCTGCATTGAACGACCTGAACAACGACAAAGATGATCTCGAAGAGGTGGACGATATAGCGATACTTTGTCTTAATGGAGAAGATATTGATAAGGGAAAAGGTGTAGACACTTCTGCGAACGACTTAATAATGAAATTATAATAAAAAGTAAGTCCCACATCGGTAGTTGAAGAAATAATTAACTAATATATATATATGGTAAGGATCAATCCACTCAGGACCAATTGGTTTTAGGTTGGAAGCCCATACAACTTAATAGAGGAAAAAGAAGCGGGAAAAGAAGATGAGGAGGAAGAAGAAGAAGAAGAGGAAGAAGGAAAAGAAGAAGCGATTACCAGCATACCCTTAATGAAATTTTAATGAAAAGTAAGTTTCACATCGGTAATTGGAAAAATAATTAACTAATATATATATATATAGGGTAATTAATAGCGAAAGAAGAAGAGGAATAAAAAGAAGAGGAGGAGGAGGAAGAAACAGAAGAAGAAGAAGAAGATAAAGAAGTGGAAGAAGAAGCAGCGGAATAAGAAGAAGAGGAATAAGAAGAAGAAGAAGCGGGGGTTTTGAAATTACAATAGTCTACGAAAAAGCATAAATCGCTCTGAAAAGTCAATCAACCATATATTTCATCCGGGTCTAAATCTCATAAATTTAAAATATTTCATAATGAAAATAAATTCTAATTTTGTTAACTCTAACAAAATACCGTCTGTGCGGGCACCACACCTAGTTTCAAATAAAAAGAATACAAAATGAGTAATTTCCCTTAATAAGAATGGGTCATCTTGTCGACCTATATTCATATTGTACTATTTGTTGAACTACATTTTTTTTGTCATCTGAAGTTATACATTTTATTTAAACCAAGATAGGATGCGTTTTTGGGATACAAAAGCCGGCAGAAAACATAACTTACTCCGGAACCAAAAGCCATAAAGGGAAACAAAGCCGGCGAAAAAAGATATCCCCGAAAATAAAACCTACAACTAATACACAATTCAGTCGATACAATCCAATACCAAACAAAAACAAAACGAAACTGCAGATCTTCATCCATGCGGGGGTGCTTGGGCGAGATTTACCGATGTTGCCTACGGCCCACCAACGATAACATCAACTTTCCGAACAGATGCTGAAAGACCCTCTCTCTCTCTGACTTAAAGAAACAAGACTCCACAACCCGACAAGAAGAACTCCTAAAAAGAATTCTAAGACACTTTTGGATACGGTTGTGACGTACTACAAGACGCCCAATGACCACATAGATAAAAGCCTAAAAGAAATCCAAAACTCCCCAGAATTGGAACAATCGAAGCCAAGCAAACCCAAACTACCCCCGAACACTAACCCGGGAATAGCCAAAGGAAATAAAGCACCCAAAACAACCACGCGCAACAAATCAAAACGAAGCAACAACGCAAGCCAAGCCCAAGACTTGAATCAACGACCGTCTGTAAAGAGGAGGTACCTACAATTTTAGACTAAAGCCACAAATCCACATCTCAAATCCGACATATGAACCGGAAACAGAACAAAGCCAAGTCTAAACCAAACAACGAAGACACATACCAGACCATAAACCACGACACCAACCCCGAACCTAAAGCCCTCTACAAGCCCACGGAACCTTAGATCTAACACGAAACAACGAACTCACCACATCGGCGAGCTAAAACCACGACACAGGTAGACGAATCGGCAGCGACAACACCACGGCGGCGCAAACCACGAACATGTGGAGGTAGGGAGACCGGCGACGAGCTCTGGAAGAGACGAGACATGAGGAAGGTAGGCGACGGCAAACCGTCGTTCAGACACGGGCTTGAGACGAAACGGGCCACCACAAAAAACTACAAGACTACCACTCCCCGGCTCCGACGCTGACCACCGGCCACCAAGGAGTTTTCACGCTCGCAAATGAACTCAAGCGGCTGACTTCGTAATGTGTGTAATGTGTGTCCGAGAGAGAGTTAATAGGGCGAACGCCTTGCTAAACTACACTTTTTTTACACAAAATTATCTGAATCCCTTAAATTAAATGTTGAATTGGTTCGTGTAGAAGTATATCTTGAACAATGTGTATAAAAAAAGAGTTCACCAATAATGAGCTAGTTGTGAATTGTAACTTTTTTTCTTTCTTGTCAACGATTGTAACTAATAACCATAACTATAATAAAATGTTGTAATAACAATTCAAAACCTTATAGTTAAATGGTAAAGACACGGATTTGAGACATAAATATGTTTCAAGTTTGATCTATTTACTATATGAAATTAGAACACATTTTCTTAAACATTTATATGGATATAAATTTTTTTCTTTCAACACGTTTAAATACATGAAAAATGGTATATCCATAAAAAAAAATTCTAAAAATTAGTCTAAATTCTTTAATAGTATATGATTTTGTAATATCCATGTTTGTAGTATATGTAAAGAGATTTAAGAGAATTGATTTGACTACATATGTCACCAAAAATGCACTTATTTTTTCGGTCACTTGTCTAAAAAAAATTCCAGAGTTAAACGTGCTTAAGCTGGAATAATAAAAAAATGGTGACTTATCGGAAGTGACTCATGATATCGTGCGAGTATGGAAAAACACGTGGAAAGATTGTATGGTGATTGGAGGGACAGTAAATAAAAATTTTAAAATCTCCCAAAAATAACAATACGGTCGTCAGACGAAGATGGATCCACAGACCGAGTGAAAGGGAATAGGGCCTATGGATCTATGGATAGGGCGGTCGGAGCATTACAGATTTATCATAAGTTACGAAAAAATTAATAACATGCCGGAAATTAAAAGTTGAAAAAAATCTTATTATTCCATAAATCCCAAATGGAGAAGTAAAAGGCTAATCACATGCATTATATGTTAGCTAAGACCGACATATTAAGCCCCTCCTATCAAATCCTTAATTAAATTACCAACCCTACCTCACACCTACCAAAGCCAGCCCATCACTATTCCCAAATCTATAAACACATCACAAAAAGTAACAACAATGACACTTTTTGCTTTTCAAGAAAAAAACGCTTTTTTGTGATTGGACTAAACGACCGTCGACGTATCACGAAACTGCTTGTTTGTTTTCATTTAACTCCGTAGTCCGTATCAAATTAAAAAAAAAACCACATTTATTGTGGGATCCATGTTACGTTACTAACCATGGATGATTTCATACTATAATTTACACGCAAATAACCATCTCTCACCTTGTGTTAGTCTATATAATATATATTTATCTTCAAACCCAATTCACAAACTCCTCTTAAAACACAATTAGTTAGCTAGAGAGAGAGAGAGAGAGAGAGAGAGAGAGAGAGAGAGTTTGATCGGGCAAAATGAGTGCTTCTTACCAAGAATCTTCATCGCTGCTTCTTCAAGATCTCAATGTGACGATCAAAGAATCATCACTCATTTTCCCATTTGAAGAAACCTTAACCCATGAAAAAAGATCTATGTTCTTGTCTAATGTCGACCAAATTCTCAACTTTGATGTCCAGACGGTCCATTTCTTCCGGCCAAAGAAAGATTTTCCTCCGGAGATTGTGTCGGAGAAGCTGAGAAAGGCGTTGGTGAGAGCAATGGACTTTTACGAGTTTTTGGCCGGGAGACTTCGCCTGAACCCTATATCTGGACGGCTGGATGTTGACTGTAACGGCGCCGGAGCTGGGTTTGTAACGGCGGCGAGTGAGAACACTTTGGAGGAACTTGGAGATTTGGTTTATCCAAATCCTGCTTTTGCTAAATTGGTTACAAGTCAGCTTCAATGTTTGCCTAAAGATGATAAACCATTGTTTGTTTTTCAGGTAACCATTGCCTACTACTGATTAATACTAAACATATACTTTTCCAAGTTAACTACATTGTTTTCGTGGACTAGTATATCACAGTTTATGAGGGTACGTACATCATAAAATAAAAAGACGAATAAACTTTCGTAGAATCTTTAAGGAAAAAAAAAAACAGAAGATCTAAGCAAATAAAGTATTTACATTCACTTTTATACATATAAGCAGTAGAATCTGGTACTTGCTTAATAAGGACTATGTTGGTATCGGATTTGGATTCGAATACGATTTCGATTTGCCAACGTAGGCAACGGATTTGACTATTCCACATGTTGCAGAAATTAATTTAAGATTTGGTTCACGATCTGCCGATTATCAAAATTATATGCACCATGTATGTACGGTTGATTAGGGAGGTACATAGAAGCTAAATTAGTAGTTACGAATAAATATAGGCACGTACCATTTATACTTTATATACCAAAGATTCGGATTCTTAGTTTATCTAAACTAATAAAATATGTTACAAAATACATAATTTATGCAGTTACGATTTTTTTTACCCTAATGATTACTATATATTATTCTTATTTTAGTTTATATGTAAAATTGTTATTTAAAAAAACGGTTTTTACAGTGAGATGCTTCTGTTTTCATTTTTGAGGAACATTAGACTTTAATTATATTACATACAGTGGCGGAGCCAGAAATTTTTTTTTACCGGGGGCATAATTTATATAGCCAATATTAACTTTTATTTTATATAGTAAATATGTCAAAAATATTTATTTTATTTTTAATATTTTTTTTTATACAATGCATTTATTTTCTATAAAGAAAAATGTGAAAAATTAGTTTGAATACGAATAGTTTATTTGAAATAAAACATTAAAAATATTAAAAGATTCATCACTATATGTTTAATTCTAAGGAAAGAAGTGAAATTGGAAGTTCTTAGAAATAAACATTAAATAGTAAATCTATTTGGAAAATTATAACATTTTAAATAGGAAATAAGAAGCAAGATTGAAGGAAAAAATCAAATTAAATGGAGCAATATAAATTTGATCCTAATTTTATAGGAGGCATTAGAAGAAATTTTACCATTTAAACTTAATAATTTTTTTAATATCAGTAAAAATATAAACTATTTCAAAATTTTATAGGGGGCGGCTGCCCCCCTTACCTCCTTACTCCCTCCTCCGCCACTGATTACATATATAATCGTTGAGTTTCTGGATGACTCAAAACATTAATGAAGTATAACGAAACATGTAAACAAGTAATATATATATATATATATATATATATATATACTCGGACATGTTCCAGTTTTGCTAAGTTTGAAATTCTTCGAATGTACAACAACACTAACAGATATATTTGCTTGTTGTTTTTATTTTCTAGTTATATGAAAACTAGATGATGGCATTAAAAATTATATAAATACTAAATATATGTTTTCAACAAATTGAGGTTTTACACAATAACATATATAAATTATCAGAGTAAAGAATTATATATTAAAAATCTTCATAATTAACTTTAATTTATTTAGTTGTTGGTATTAATAAAACTATAATATATTATTGCAAATTTGCGACATACAAATCTACTTATGCCGCGTGAAGTTAACACGCTAAATTTCTTGGTTGCTCATTTATTGTTTAATCTCACCAAACATAAAGCAATCTAAGTTAAATTTGACCTAATTCTCTGTACTATACTGCCAAATAATGCATCATTTTCTAATGAGGTAGTAGAAATTAGTCTTTGTCTATAATAATTGTCGTCTAATTCACTCCAAAAACTAGTTCAAAAATTAAGGATTACAACATTATTTATATATTGCTAAAAACTTTGTTCCAACGGATGTGT
Organism: Orychophragmus violaceus; assembly: GCA_030180135.1. NCBI lineage: Eukaryota > Viridiplantae > Streptophyta > Magnoliopsida > Brassicales > Brassicaceae > Orychophragmus > Orychophragmus violaceus. The sequence continues at coordinate 109,585 of CM058239.1, forward strand.
GGGATATTAATATCGTCTATATCTTTAAAATGTGTTGGAGTCTGAATACTCTTGTCTATTACTATAAGTTATAACCGTATTCCGATGATTTGTGCCAGCTTTGCCATGCCCCCACGACTTAACTAGTGCTACAAATTTATAATTTACCGGAGTTTTAGTCCTACGCAACTAACACACTTAACCCCCATAAAACAAAGATTTCCAGTAAATTGTAACTGTTACAGAACTGTAATTTCTTGGATATGCATGAAAATAGTTATAGATATAGGCTAAAGCAAACCAGTTGTGATTTTTTCATGAAGTAAAATATCTTGTAGAACTTTGAATACTTCTAAGAATTCAATTTATAAAAAAGAATCACAAATTTTATCAAGTGTTTTGGCGTGGCTGACTTTCTGTTATATATTTACTATTTTGATAATCATGCAAGTTTCATATATATTCAAAATTAACTCTCTCTCTCTCTCTCTCTCTCTCTCTCTCCTCTCTCTCTCTCTCTCTCTCTCTCTCTCTCTCTCTCTCTCTCTCTCTCTCTCTCTCTCTCTCTCTCTCTCTCTCTCTCTCTCTCTCTCTCTCTCTCTCTCTCTCTCTCTCTCTCTCTCTCTCTCTCTCTTTTTCCCCTTTTAACAACAGTCTATATAACTTTTTATCTTTAATTAACGAAACAATATATATATATATATAGACGTATAATAACTAGGAAAAAACTTGTTTACAAGTGATTTAGAATGAAATCTCCGAAGTTTGTCTTTATAATTGAGTCATGGATGTACTTAAAATTTTAAACTTTGGCAGGTGACATCATTCAAATGCGGCGGATTTGCAATGGGAATTTCAACAAACCATACAACGTTCGATGGAATTAGTTTCAAAACATTTCTCGATAACTTAGCCTCTCTACTAAGTGAGAAGCCCTTATCAACACCTCCATGCAACGACCGTACTCTTCTCAAAGCTCGTACTCCACCATGTGTCACATTCCCACACCACGAGCTTGTCCAGCTCCAAGACTCGGAGACAACGACAGTCTTCGAAGCTACTTCAGAGCACTTAGACTTCAACATCTTCAAGCTATCCTCTCAACAAATCCTGAGGCTCAAGGAGAAGGCCTCAGAGAGTATGAGTAATGGTTGTGTTCGTGTGACGGGTTTCAACGTCGTAACCGCTTTGGTTTGGAGGTGCAAGGCACTCTCTTTAGTAAAAGAAGAACAAGTGGACGATCTTGAACATGAATCAACCATTCTTTACGCTGTGGACATCAGAGGGAGGCTAGATCCTCAGCTTCCCTCTTCGTACACCGGAAACGCGGTTTTAACCGCGTACGCAAAGGCAAAACGAAAGGTATTGCTCGAAGAACCGTTTGGAAGGATTGTGGAAATGGTAGGAGAAGGGGCGAATCGGATAACAGATGAATATGCGAGATCAGCTATAGATTGGGGAGAGATGTACAAAGGGTTTCCACATGGGGAAGTTTTGGTTTCTTCGTGGTGGAAACTGGGATTTGAGGAGGTTGATTATCCATGGGGAAAGCCAAAGTATTGCTGTCCCGTTGTGTATCATCGGAAAGACATTGTTTTGCTGTTTCCTGACATTGATGGAGATAGTAAAGGTGTCTATGTGTTGGCTGCTTTCCCTTCTACGGAGATGACCAAGTTTCAGAAATGGTTTGAAGACACCCTTTGCTGATTTGATTTCTTTGCATTGGTATTTCTTAATTTTACTTCATTACTTGGGTATTTTTTTTTAAAAAAACACAAGAGGTGAAGAATTTGGTTTAAGAGTTGGTTTTTTAATATATATTTTTTCCCAATATTATAAGACTTAAAACTAAATAAAATACGATTTATAAAATCTCATAATGCATGTTCACCCAATAAAGGACAAATCAGTATGGTTTGGTTCGGTTGAAATTTAATTTTGTTTTTAGATAAAAAAAATTAAAATATCTTATATATAATAGTTGATAGACTCTCTCTATTGACACATCATCATTTATAAACCACTAAAATGAATATGTACTCATAATTAACTATTCAATTTAAATTTTTTAATTTCAATTCAATTATTTATAAAAGAAATATAATATAATATAAATAAAACTAAATCAAAAATGAACTTTAAAATATCATAAATGTAAATATAAATATAATATAAGATATTTGGTATATTATGCCTAAAAATATAGATTTATAAAGAAAAACATAAAAGAGTATTAATATATGATTTAAATGCATCTTTTCATATAACCATCTCCCACTAAAACGTTTTAAACATATTATTAAAATCAAAGTTTTTTAAAAAAATTTAAAATATGAAAACAATGAAATATATGTAAAAATTAGCAAAATGATTAAACTTTAAAAAAATTAGTTTAATATAGATAAATATGTATAAAATAATGTCTAAAAAACTAAAAGGACGATATTTAAAACCAAACAAAATAAAAATTAATAAAACACAAGAAAAGATCTGCAATTAAAATAAATAAAAAAAATTATATTACTGATAACAAAAACTAGATCAAAATATGCATAATAAAAAATGCATGTTAGTGCATATTATATCCTATGAATTATCAAAAAACATAAATTATAAAGAAAAAATATAAGAGTATATTAATAGTAAAAAAATCTGAAATATATTAGATATTCGTAAATTAAAATAAAACATGCGAAAATACTCTCCTATTTAATAAATAATTATTTAATACAAACTCAGTTTCTGTAATATGATAAAACCTGTTTCATTTTAGTTTCTCTTCAATATTTTTAGTATAATTGAAATATAAAATTTAGTGAACTTTGGTTTATTTTGGCTGACACTAAAATCGGCTATTTGGTATTTTTTGAATAATTTTATATATAATTAGCTATTTTCTCTCTATTTAGACTTATCCACATCATCAAATAAATACTAAACTACTATTAAGGTCTCTATTAATTAACATATATTATTATATACTATTTTCACTAAAAAACTATTATTAATGTCTTAAAACGAATTTTTAAGAAAATTAACAAAATAATTTATATATATAGAACATTCAAAATAAGTTTGATAAATATACAATTAAGAAATTTTAATAGAACAATAAATAGTTTTTTAAAGAAATAGTGAATTTAAGATTATATATATATATATATATATATATATATATATATATATATTGGGATACAAAAATAAATTCACTATTTAAAAGATACATATTTAAAATTTAAAAATTCTGTTTGACTAGTGTTAACGTAAAACTCATGTTAACATATCAAAATAAAATATTTGTAAATAATTTCATACTCATTTTACATATATTATTATAATATATTAATCTTTAGAAATTATGTATATATTTACTGATTTTTAGAAGAAGAATATTTTTTAACGAAAATTATATATGTGAAGGAAAATATTAATGATTGTTTAAATTGTTGTATTAAGTTTATCAAAATAAAAAAATTTAAGGTAAATATATTAAAATATGTAATATTGATAATGATATATGAAATAAGAAACATTTTATAATGTTTATTTGAGAATAATAAAGTTAAGAATTTTTTTATTGAAATTTGTAAAAACTATGAAAAATAAAATAAAGATATCCTTTAAAGATTATTTATTAATAAATATTTATAATGATAATATATTATAAACATTTAAAATTAAATTAAATTATATGCAAGGAAAGAACATTGTATTATTTGATGCTCAAGTCAACAAAAATAAACGGGTCATTTGCATCAATATTACAAAATGAGGTCAAAATTCATTCCATAGAAAGTTAAATTGGTCAATTATGTAACTAGCACAACACCAAACATTTGAACTGTATAGACTATCCAAATTACCCTGTTTTTTTTTCATGCCTACAGCTTTTCAGACCTGCAAAAAAGTGATATATGCTTTTTGGAATATACAGTACCGATGAAAGTGACAACTGCTTTTTGATTTTTCGACCAAAATAATTGTCTACTTTATGATGTACATAATCGACTATTTTTTTCAACTATTTTATAATTTACATTCAAATACTTTGATAAGATAGTCAATCACTATTTTATAATATACATAGTTAACTATTTAGATAAGATAAATTACGTCATTTTAAAAACTATACGACTATTTCACGTGGATATATTGTTGAAAAATAGTTAGATATGATTGACATTAATTTTTAATTATAATCGATGATGTATTCGAATACTGAATGTACATAATCAACTACCTTTTCAACTATTTTATAATTTACATTGGAATATTTTGATAAGATAGCCAACTACTATTTCATAACGTACATAGTTAACTATTTAGATAAGATAAATTATATCATACTTTTAAAAGTATACGACTATTTCACTTGAATAAATTGTTGACAAAATAGTTGGATATGTTTGACATCAAATCTTAATTATACTCGATGATGTATTCAAATATTAGATATACATAGCCAACTACTTTTTCAACTGTTTTATAATTTACACTGAAATACTTTGATAAGATAGTCAACTACTATTTTATAATGTACATAGTTAACTATTTAAATAAGATAAGTTATACCATTTCTTTAAAAGTATATGACTATTTCGAATACTGTATGTACATAACCAACTACTTTTCAACTATTTTATAATTTGCATTATTTAATAAGATGACCAACTACCATTTTATAACGTACATAGTTAACCATTTAGATAAGATAATTTTGACATCATATCTTTAAAAATATATGAGTATTTCACATGGATAAATTGTTTTAAAAATAGTTGTATATGTTTGACATCCAATCTTAATTATACCCGATGATGTATTTGAATATTAGATGACCATAGCCAACTACTTTTCAACTATTTTATAATTTATGTTGAAATATTTTGATAAGATAGTCAATTACTATTTTAAAACGTAAATAGTTAACTATTTTAATAAGATAAGTTATATCATATCTTTAAAAGTATACGACTATTTCAAATACTAGATGAACATAGCCAACTACTTTTCAACTATTTATAATTTACATTACTTTAATAAGATGATCAACTACTATTTTATAATGTACATAGTTAGTTAACTATTTAGATAAGATAATTTTGATATCATATCTTTAAAAGTATACGAATATTTCACATGGATAAATTGTTTAAAAAGTATTTGGATATGTTTTGCCTTCCAATCTTAATTATACCGGATGATGTATTCGAAAACTGTATGTACATAGCCAACTACTTTTTCAACTTTTTTATAATTTACATTAGAATAATTTGATAAGATAATCAACTACTATTTTATAACGTAAATAGTTAACTATTAAGATAAAATAAATTACGTCATATCTTCAAAAGTATACGACTATTTCACGTGTATAAATTGTTTAAAAAATAGTTGGATATGTTTGACATCTAATCATAAAATAGTCAAGTAACTAAGATGATATACTCTGTAAAAATAGTCTAATACTACTGTATATTGTGTCATGAAAAAGGAGTTCGATGAAAAAAAGGGTGAAAAGGATAAAAGTTGCAGAAAAAGAATGAGAGAGATGGTGGGGTCCGTGATTGTGAGAGAATCGATAATAGAAAAAATAGAAAAAAAGAAAAGATAGAGATTGTGACAAAAAAGTAAAGATGGTATACAAAATAGTCATTTTGACACACCCTCAAAAGGATTTTTTTTTTTTTTTAATTTGTGTCCCACTTTTAGCTATCCCACCTAATTTCCCAAAATAAATTACATAATTGATCAAAGAAAAGTCTACCAAAATGAAATAGTGAAAAATAATTTTATAATATGCGAGAAAAGAAAAAATATAAACATACCAGAAGGGCAACTAGTACAACTTTGAAGATGGAGAGAGAATGTAATTAAACTAAAAACTGAAAGCTCAAAAATATATGTAAAAAGTAAAATAAAATCGTTCTTATCTCATTTCTTGTGTAAAATGAATGATTAACCATAAAGCTATTAAATTATGGTTCATTTTCTCAAATTTATATTGATTTATCATTTCAAATTTATATAGTAATATTGATAGTCAATAATCTATATTGTTAATAATATAAAATAAATTGTCATAAAATAATTTGCTTATATATTAACATTTATATTGACTTATCATTTTTTTTTTTTGATGAAATATCATATTTATTGATCATGGATATAAAAGTTGCATTTACATGTATAAAGTATCAATAATCAAAGAATGAGCTGTAATGAAACGAGGAGTAAGAGTAAAAAACTCAGCTCTAAGACACTTCAAACCATATGCGCATTAGCCCTTCTAATCTATGAGGCACCTTGTATCCGAGAGAGGATACTCTATTGCGAACAGTCCTCTTGATGTTCCGGGCCAGCTGCTCCGGTGAAACCCATCCTTTCTGGTGTCTCCTAGGGTTCCGCTCTCGCCATATATGATATATGGCTGAATGGAAGGCTAGGCGAATGAGAATGTAGTCCAGCCTGTTGCTTCTCATCTGAGTAAGAAAGGCAACAATATCTGCTCAATCCGGTGTTATAGCAGATCACATCAAACCAGTGGTGACCTTTAGCCAAGCAGTGTAAGTTTAAGGGCATGCGAAGAACAAATGATCTCTCGTTTCGTCTCTTTCGCCGCAAAAAAGACAAGGCTGAGTCATGCCCCAACTTCTCATCCTATCTCCCGTAGACAGTCTATTCCATATTGCGAGCCACACAATAAACGAGTGACGAGGGGTACCTTGTGAGAGCCAGACAAGTTAGTGCCAATCTACTTTGTCCTTTCGACGTCTGATTTGCTCCCATGTTCCGGCTGCAGAGAAGCATGGCTTGTATGCATCAGGCGAATGTCGCCAGAGTACGGTATCCGCTCCCGCATCTGAGTGAGGAATGGGATGACCTCTTATTATCTGAAGCGTAGAAAGTTGGGAGCGTGCCCGGTGTACACGCATAGTCCAGCTTCCGTCTATGATGGCATCAACAACCTTGGCTTGCCTATTAAAGCCCAGAAGCTGTGGGCCTGCCTCTCCAAATATGTCATCAGTTTTCCAATTCCCAACCAGTTATCGAACAAAAAAAAGTCCTCATTCCATCTCCTATGTCGCAACGGAAGAAATCATAGGCTAGAGGCCGTAGCTGAAGTAACTTCCTCCATATCCAAGAGCCACTAGGCCCTGCTTTTGCATCCCAAAAGGATCCATCATGCATAAGATAATGTGTAGTCCATGCAATCCACAAAGAACCCGAGAGATTGACTAACTTCCAGATAAGGTTCAGCGTGAACACTATTGAAGACTGATGGAGATCTCTTATGCCTAGACCACCCTCAGACTTAGGTAAACAAACATCAATACACGTTATCTTAGCCTTGTTGGTTTGTACAGGAGAACCAGAACATAGAAATGCGGTAGAAATTCTCTCGATGGCATCAATACAACATGCAGGAAGGATAAACACCATGCTCCAGAAATTAATTGTGCTCGAAATAACATACTTTAGAAGCTGCAATCGTCCTTCATAAGACAACGACTTCCTGATCTTGTGAAGTAAGGGTTCATAGTCGAGCTTGGTGAGTGTCTTTCTGTTAAGAGGAGTCCTAGGTATCGAATAGGAAGAGTCCCATTACTGATGCCCCTATCAAAAGCTACCGTGGCGAGACTGACATTGTCTTTGCCCGCTATATAGATGGAGGACTTACCGGCATTGATCTGAAGCCCTGAAAAATCTGCAAATTGTGCCATCACCTCAAGAACACCATCCAATGATTGAGTACAACTATGAGTGAAGACCAAAATGTCATCATAAAAGCTTAAGTGTGTAAGTTTTACTGCTGACGACTTGGGTGATATCCAAAATTTCCCATTTCTGCAGCTCGATTCAGCATCATTGAGAGAACATTGTTCATAATGACATAAAGGTAGGGCGATAAGGAGCAGCCCTGTCTTATGCCTCGAGCACTGGTGAAGAAACCCTCAAGGCTGCCATTTATAGAAACTGTGAAAGATGCCGTGGAAATGCATAGCTGGATCCAACAGATGAATTGAGGCGGCAGACCCATATCTTTTAGTACCGATAAGATGAAGGACCATTTAACCGTATCGAAAGCTTTAGCAATATCAAAATTTATTGCACACCTTGCTGAGACCATTTCCTTATGATAACCAGATACGAGCTCCGAAGCTAGAAGAACGTTCTCCAGAAGTAGCCATCCCTTAGTGAAAGCACATTGGTTTGGTGCAATAGTCTGAGGGAGGATAACCTTTAATCTGTTTGCAAGGAGTTTAGATATGACCTTATAAATGAGATTAGAACAAGCTATGGGGCGAAAGTCCTTCATAGTTTGTGCATTCACTACTTTCCGAATAAGGGTCAGAGCAGTGGCGTTAATACCAGACGGTAGAAAGCCAAATATGAAAAATGATTGCACTGCAATGACAAAATATGTACCTAAAATTGGCCAGGCAGCAAGGAAGAACTCTTTCGTGTAGCCATTGGGGCCAGATACCTTATCATTCGGTAAAAAACGCTGGGCAGATAGAATCTCCATAGCCGAGACTGGGAAAACAAGAGAGATCTTGTCACTTTTGGAGCAGTGATATGTGAGCAGGGATTGCATAGTCTCGACTGAAACCTCCTGAGAACCACCAGTCTGTGTTTGTAAAAACGCTGTAAGTGTCCAACAGCCTCGTTCTTGATATCTTGCGGCTTTGTCAAAGTCTCTCCTTCTCCATTGATCAGTACCTTAATGGAATTCTTTGAAGCACGACATTGTGCCATACGATGGAAGAATTTGGTATTCTGATCCCCCGCTTTAAGTTGAAGAATGCAAGACTTCTGGCGATAAAATTTCTCCTATATAGTTTCTTGCTTGTTCCATTTTTCCGAGGCTTGAGCTTCCGCAGCTAGATTACATGGGCTTGGATCATCTAGAACTCTTGGTCAAATGCCTGCTTAGTCCGAGCCGGGAGATCCCCATACTGAGAGCGATTCAAGTTTCTTAACTCCTTCTTCAAAGCCTTAAGTTTAGAATGTAGTAGTTGAAAAGCCGAGCGAGAGTGATATAAAGGGCCGGATTGAGTCCATGATCTTGAGATATGTTTTTGTAAAATTATTGATAACCCACAGACATCAACAAACCAAAGTTGTCCATGGTGATCTATTTACTTGGATTGATGTCACACCCCAAATTAAACATTTCGATATCATTTGTTCTGAATAATTATTCCACAGGCTTGAGCATGCATATTGTTTAAGCCCAACCTGATTAGAATTAATAAATTATAGAAAAGTAACATCACAAACATAAAACTTCAGTACCAAGTTATGATCCAAACAAAAATACACAAAATATTAAAGGAAGTTATGTTCAGAAACTTCTTTTTCCAACATTCAAGTTCTTAAAAAGCATGACATAAGACACGAGTAGTAACAAAAAAAATCAAGATTTATTGGAACAGAGCTTGGAGAAAGGAGTTGTGGCATTTTTCCAAAGTAGCTTCAACAAGTGAGTGTTGTTAGACTTGATGTTGTTTGCCTTGAGGAACTCTCTAAAGCCACTAGTTAAACACAATCCCCTTCTGCTACTTTCAAACACAATCACTAGTTTGACAGACCACTTAACTCCATCCTCATTCACCATATATATAGTTTTGCCAGCAACCTTTTTAATTCTTGGCGTTCGTTTGTGAATGACTGTGGGAGATACATCACAACCCAAATTTGTGTTACACCATTATCAAATCACAAAGCATCAATAACCAAACACATTTTCTAAAAATTCAAAAACATAAGCAAAATAAAGTTTATAATAATTTTGTTACGCTTGATACAATGTTTTGTGACGGTTAGTATTACAAAGTTCTCTTTAGTTTATGCAAAAAACAAATAAACATTAGATAGTACTATCAGCAAAAGAAAAAACTAATAGTCTTTAAAGACAGTAGATGATAACTTTCTCTTGTTCTCCTGTTTATTTTCTATTGGAGTCTTGACCCATTGGAGTTCATAGCAACTGGGTCCAAAAGCATGTACATGGAATTTACATCTCCAAAGTACTCTAATATTAAAACATCTCTGAGTCAAAAATTATGTCATTCGGCGAAATCTTTCCAGCCTTCAGTTAGTCTATCTCCAACACGTTTCACAAGAAATTTTGGGTCACAAGCATTTGAAGTGAGCTCACCAGCTGTAAGATTAGTTTTTCCATCTATGTGGTCTTTGAAAAACTTTTTGGAGATATTCTGCAACGCAAAAAAAAAACACACAAGTAAGAATAAGTAAGCATTACATATAGAGAAAGAGAGAGAGAGAGAGAGAGAGAGAGAGAGGGGAAGAACTAAGATTACATACCACACCGAAAGGAATTCGAGAAGGAGAGGCTTGATAAAATGAGGGTTTTCCATTATTAAGTCTTTAGCAGTGTGAAGTTAATCTATCAACATAAATCTCCCAAAACTTAGAACACATATTAATTTTTTTTTTTGGAAAGTTCCGTCAAATGACGATTAAATTAGTCATAGTTTATAACACATACATGCACTCAATCTTGTTTCAAATTAGGATATTAATCTCATTAGAAACCCTAACAAAAATGTCAATCTAACTATTGAAGACTTAGAAACAGAAATCGAGTATAAAAAGAGAAGAAATGCCTCAGACAGATTCCTTGACGCAGCAAATTAATAACCTGGCTAGGAGACACGATGGTGCAAAGGGTGAGACTATCTTTATTTTTCAGAAAATTATAATGAAGATGGTTAGGGGATTTCGGTTGAGGGACTTAAATAAACCAAATATTAGGTTTTATGCGCGATAAAATTTTAGGTTTGGGTGGTCCAGTTGGGACAATATTAAAATTTATTATATAACATATTGATTTTGAAAAAGAAAAATAAGTATATTAAAAAAGTTTTAAAATTGAGAAATAAATAGAAAGTAACTAAGAAGATTATGTGATAAACTAATAGGATTTTCGAAAGTTTAATTTTGAGAATATAATTTCAACAAAATATTTAATGATCTACTGCCTTTAAAATATATGTTATGTGTTCTGATTTATGGTAAGGCAAAGATTAATATGTTGGCATATTATTGTGAATATACTTATTCTGATTACTTTGTTCTATTTATATTAAATTTGGTTTTATTAGAAATATAATCTCTACAAGAAATGTTTGTATTAATCACTATTTTATTAAAATATGGCTATTTTCGTTATTAATGGAAAATTTATAGTATATATTTTTAAGACATTCATTTATATAATTTAGAATTGTGTTGGATAATAAAGCAACAATTTTAGTTATACACTAAACTTTAAGCGAAAATAAAGGATTAAACTATTAAATAACTAAATAAATATAAAGTTAATTTTATTTAACTAAATTTGAATGTTCAAAATCAAAAATAAACTATCCTAATTTGTTTCTTTTATCACCGACGGTTAAGTAGCATCAAAACAAATCGATCAAAGTATCAAATGACCACATACAAGGTCAAAATTTTACGATCACATGATAAAAAAAAAGATAAGGTTTAAGTTAACTAATAATTGTAGATAGAAGAATTAGTAAATGATCGAAGAGAGCAGATTGTCTTCAAGATATTCCTCTCGTATTGGATTGGAAAAGATACAAAAAGGAAACAATGTATTAAACACAATATATACATATAACAAATAAATGAAATGAACAAAGAATATGAACACAATCCTTTGACGAATTCAACCCAGCCAGAGTTCTCAAACTGGTCTTATATGATTGTTTAAAGATCTCTTTGTCCTCTTAGCCAAGTATATCCTAATATATACACAATCAAGAATAAACTTACTAATACTCATTGCAATTATTCTCATCTATAAGTAATAATACTTATACATCTAAGAATTACGTAGACATACTTATATGCATCAATCATAAGCCTTTTGATGAATTTTTCCACATCATTCCCAAAAAACATACAATAAATTCTCCGGAGGCTGTGATATAAATTTAATAAATGAAATATTAAATCCTAACAACAAAAAAAATCTTCAAAAATAAAAGAGAAATAATAACTCACGTTTTGTCATGAATGGTGGCTACGAAACATGTATGGTGGGAAGAGGTGGAGAAATCAAAAGGGAAGGCTTACTCAATTTTAGTAGACATTTTTTTTTTTCTCCTACTTGATCTCAAACCCCCTATAAATGTCAAGGCAGGGAGAGTCTCAAAATCATCCCAAAAAAAATCAAGAAGAGTGAAAGAGAGAACAATATAAGAAAGAAAGAAAATTTTCTTTGTAAGAAAATTTAGTATAATTTTCTTGAGTGTAATTGAGTTTTGGGTGTGATTTGAGAGTGTTTTAATTTACCGGTTATTAATATAAAGATATGTAGCAGGTCCGGAGACGTAGGCAAATTTTGGTCGAACTTCGTTAACAAACTTGTGTTTATTTTCTCCGGTCCTTTATATCTGATTTCGAAGAAATTTGAGTTTATTTCCTAACAACTTGTATCAGAGCCCGGAGTTGCAATAATCTCGTTCAAGTTTTTGCGAGGTTACTATTCACGTGAATAATGTATCGTGAATATGTTAAATTTTGTCGGCTACATCGGTTTGTTGATGAAAGTGTTTTAATACATGGTGGTTCGCAAAAGGTAATCACAAATGTTGGGAGGCGAAGATGGTTTGACATACAGTATCGGGAAATTTGACGGTACATATTATGCATTTTGGAGAATGCAAATTGAAGATTATATGTACGGAATAAAGATTCATCAACCACTGAGCAAGAAGCCTGAGAAGATGGATCATGATGATTGAGATCTCCTTGAAAGACAGGTTCTGGGTTTTATTAGGTTAACAATGTCGAAGAACGTTGCTCATAACGTTGCGAAGGAAAGACCACATAAGGGGTCATGAAAGATCTCTCTGATTTGTATGAGAAATCTTCAGCAAATAACAAGGTATTTCTCATGAAGAAACTCTTTCATTTAAAGATTGAAGAAGGTGTCCACTTTTCAGAACACATGAATGAAATAAACATGATTGTCAACCAATTATCATCCGTTGAAATCGAGTTTGAGGATTAAGTGCGAACATTCATTTTGTTAGCATCTCTGCCAAACAGTTGGGAGCCAATGAGGGCAGCGTTAGTAATTATGTGGGTAATCATAAACTTAAGTTTAATGATGTTGGTGTTCGTATCCTTTTCTGAAGAAGTTCATAGGATAAACTCTGGTGAAACTTCAACGAAGTCTGCTTTCAACGTGGAAAACAAAGGCAGAAGTCAAGACAGAATGGCAGAGCGAAGTCAAGAAATGGAAGAAGTCAGTCCAAATTCAAGCAGATTGTTGAATGTTGGAACTGTGGAAAGATGGGCCACGTAAGAAGGAATTGCTGGGGAATTTAAAAGAAGGAAGGTAACAAGGGAGCCGGAGCCAATGCAGTCACACATGAAAATGGTGATGCATGGGTAGTATCCGCTGGTTCTCCAAGAAAAGGTGAAGCTCATGATGCAGCTGTAAACACCATCAAGCATCGATCTCCTATGTTGATAGCCCGATCAAGTCTTAGGTTATGGACTTTGGAGAATCATTTCACACGACACCACACCACAACATAATGTAGAACTATGTCAAATGGTCGTGTATGGAAGATCGCAAAGGTTGGGCATGTGCCAAAGTTGTTGAGAAATCTTATCATAGTAGGTCAACTTGATGATACGACACAATATCAATTTTGGTGGTGGAACATGGAGTGTAAATAAAGGTTTTATGGTTGTTGCTAGAGGTCATAAGAGAGACACTCTTTATATGATGATGAGTCATGAAGGTACAGTTGCGGTTGTCGAGAATGTCAAAAAGACTAAGTTATAGCATTGTAGGTTGAGATAAATGAGTGAGAAAGTGTTGAAACTTGTGGCGACACATGGCGTGCTTCCGGATCTGAAGACGCAGGATTATCAGATGTGTGAAAGTTATATCCTTGGAAATCAGAAACGGGTTAATTTCTCAAAAGAAGGAAGAGAGCCCAAACTTTAGAATTTGGAACTGGTGCACAATGATGTGTGGGGAACCGCTCTTGTCGCATCTCTAGGAGGTTTGTATTACTATGTGGAATCTATTGATGACTCCACAAGGAAATTGTGGGTTTACTTCATGAAGAACAAACATGAAATGTTCTCCATTTTCAAAAGATGGAAAGCATGGCTTATATTGAAAAAATGTCAAGTTAAAGTGTTTAAGGTCTGATACTGGCGGAAAGTATATCAGTGAGGAGTTTAAAAGATATTACGTTGATAATGGGATCAAGATGGTGACAAATATTCCTGGAACTCCTCAACAAAATGGAGTAGCTGAAAGGATGAAATGTTCTCCATTTTCAAAAGATGGAAAGCATTGCTTATATTGAAAAAATGTCAAGTTAAAGTGTTTAAGGTCTGATACTGGCGGAAAGTATATCAGTGAGGAGTTTAAAAGATATTACGTTGATAATGGGATCAAGATGGTGACAAATATTCCTGGAACTCCTCAACAAAATGGAGTAGCTGAAAGGATGATCAGAACCTTGAATGAGCGTGCAAGGAGCATGAGATTGCACTGCGGATTGCCGAAGATTTTTTGCTTAGATTATGTTCGCATTGATGATGCTGCAAGAATTAAACTTGATGCAAAATCGAAGAAGTGTTACTTCATTGGTTATGGTTAGCCCTGGGATATAAAACCGAACTGAAATTATCGAACCAAACCGAAGTTTTAATGAACCGAACCGAAACACGAACCGAAGAAAAAAACCGATCGGTAGTTTTTTTAAAACAAAAAAAACCGAAAAACCGAGTAACCGAACCGAAGAACCGAAGGTTTCGATCGATTTTGATTTTCATAAAAGTTTCAATTTTCCACTATATATATATACTTTAGTCAGTTTTTGTTTGTGGGTTTGATATATATATATATATATACACGTAGCCCTGAGATATAAAACCAAACCGAAATTATCGAACTGAACCAAACCGAAGTTTTAATGAACCGAACCAAACCTAACCGAACCAAAGAAAAAAACCGATCGGTGGTTTTTTAAAAAACAAAAAAAACCGAAAAACCGAGTAACCGAACCGTAACCGAACCAAAGAACCGAAGTCCCAGGCCTAGTTATGGTGATACATAGTTCGGTTATCGGTTTTGGAATGACGAAAATAGGAAGATGATCCGTAGTAAGAATGTTGGGTTCAACGAAAAAGCGTTGTACAAGATAAGCTAAAAGAAAGTCAAGAAAGATGGAGTCTAGAGTTGTTGTTTTGGGATAGATCCTGGCATCAGAGTTGCAGCAGAATACAACAACAACATAAGGGAAAATTTTTCTCAAAAACAGAATAGTGAGGCAGATGAGAATGATAATTTAAAAGTGATCCCACCAGTCACAGAGTTGCGATGGTCAAATAGAATCATCAAAAAATCCACAAGAAAATAGTGTTTTTGAGACTGCACTTTTAATCGCAGAATAGTCGTTAATCACAGTTTTACGTCTAATTTACGACTAAATATGGTAGTTGTAAATCTATAGTCGCTAGATCGTATAGTCGTATTAATAGTCGATAAGTTATGACTGTTTTTGCGACTAACATAGGTAATCGTAAAATAGACGTAACGCTGTTAGAAGATATATGGACTAATTTGCGACTACGATAACAACAATTGTGTGACTAAAAAGGGAGTCCGGGTGCGGCCGGAGAATATTTTCATCAAATAGTCGTTAAACTAGGTGACTACTAGGCGATTAATATGTGATCGTATAATAGAGTCAGGAAGTAGTCGTAAATATTAACCACTATGTAACGACTGTATAACGACCATTTTAAATACTATCACGCGACTAATATGAACATCCATATACGATTATGGTAATGATCTCTTCACTATGTGACGACTGTTATGTGACTAGCTAGTATAGTCACGAATTAGTCGTAGACTATGGTGACGTTTTGGCGATTCTTCAGTGATAATTTTACGACTGTTTAATGACTGTTCTAACGACTACGCAGCGACTACACGTGACTTCCATATACGGTTAATTGACAACTTTTACATATGCGTTAAAATAAGAATTTTGTATTATTCCATTTGTTAAATTTACGATCTGGTAATTGGCGATACTGCCATTTGAATGATACAAGAAATGTAAAAGACATTTGCTTCAAGATAACATAGATAACTTCAATATTATTGTGTAGCATATATACATAAACGATTATCTACATATGCAAACTACAATATTAAGGAGTTTCGAAATCATACACAAAATATTAGTTTGGTAGGGACAACGATAAGTAACCTACACAACAGATGAAGTTAAGTTGTACTTGTTGTGGGGGGGGGGGGGGGGCGACCGTATGTGTTGGCTGCTGTCCTATGAGTTTGTACGAAGTCAATAAACTGCGGATCACTTTTCCGCAGATAATGTTCTACCAAGGAAAGGTACTCGATCTTTTCCTTCTGTTCATTTGCAACTCGGGCGTGATTTGCTTCACGGGAACCCTGCTCTTCGATATTACGTTGAGCTTCCTTTAGTTGCTCTTGCATGGCCACAAACCCTGAAAAGTCTTCCGGCTTCTTGTGCTTGCCCCTCAAAAGAGACTCTTTGAAGCTTCCAACTCCATAAAGATTTTCTCGTCTATCCATCTCAGTGGCCTGTTATAATTAAAGACATACCGTGAAACAAAATTAAATAAAGAACGTGAGAGTTTCCGATGTCTCGAAGCAGCACCGTTCGAAACTTCTGAAGTCTTTATATCGAGATCTAACAACTTCTCGTCTACGATCTTTTAAAAGTTGCAGTGATTTTCTCTGCATTTCGATCAACATACGTACCATCTGCCTTTGTATGTGTCTTGACGAATACCTCACCAATATTAACCGTTCTTCCCAATTCCACTTCATGCAGTGTTACAAGGATTATTACATAAATTTCTAGTTACAATGATGTAACAATCATAAATAACAGATATATCATTAAAGTTACTTGCCATTTCAAGCCTAATTTCTAGGTACGACTTAGGCCCTGAGAAATGGACGTGATGACCGAGATCTTCACGGTAAGAATTACGACAAATGGAATATGTCTTACTTTTATCCATTTCTTCTTTACTATCCCAATAGTCGGTCATTAGTTTCTAGAGAGTCTTACCGATCCACTTAGGTCTCTCTCGACTAGTCCTCGCATTGCTAACCATGTCTTTTAACTGTCGTTGACAGATCTCCTCGAAATACAGTTGAACTGTCCCTGTTATCAAGGGATCCCAACGGTGGGTTTTATTGAATACAAATAGAATAAGCATAGCATTAGTGAAAACAACACAAGCAAGGTATATATGAAAGGTATAGGAGAGAAAACTGTACAGCGAACTCGAGGAAATATCTTTCTGCTTTATCACGAGGCACACGTGACCAGCTATAGTATGGTTTATCGAATTTGTTTGTAATTTTTTTTTGTAATATTCCGAACCAATTTCGATCCTCTGTCACGAGTAAACATGAAATATGAAGCTTGATAAGTACACGATTAACATCCTAACCATCAGAGACTCGAACTCATCAGACCATCATAACTCATAAGCAAACCAACAATCAGTTTCGTAAGCAAACTAGACGGCTTAAAAACACTCCATTGCGAAACACATAAGACAATAACAAAAAACGCATACAGAGAATATCAACAACTGGAGAAACAATATATCAAAATAGCCATACCAATTCGTTTTTTGCATCGGTGTGGGAGAGAGTACGGTGGTAAACATTTCCTTGTCTAGCACCCAAAGCAGAGCATTCAGAGCCCGCAATGTGTCCTCCTCGAGGTATGGAAAAACTGGAACAGGTTCGTCGAGGAAGTTGTGACCTTCAGAAGATGGACGACTCTGAGCCTGAGATTGGTTAACTGGCAAAGGCGGGGCATCCTCAATAGGATTCTGGACTTCTTCTGACACCAGCGACGCATCGACTTCAGGTTTATTAGTAGTCGAGTTCTGGAAATTTTTTGTTGGAGGTGGATAGTCCCTTACGTGGGGTACTGTTGCCGACGTTTGGGGGATAACTGGATCTTTTTCTTGACGTTGAGTGGACTGAGTCGGAGGAACAACGGAATTCGGAGTGAAGGTGTATTGTTGTGGTAGAGGGCTCAGTGGTTTTTTCATAGTAATGGGGTTGGTCCCAACGGCTCTCTAAGTGATTGAGTGAGAGAACTCCTTTTCTCTCCATGTCATAGCTCTTTGTCAGCTCCGATTGGTGTTTCTCCGCCTTTGAAATCTCTTCGATGACTGGCGATCTTGTTCCGAATTCAGCTCCGATCAGTGATTCTCCTTTTCGATCCTGACTTAGTGCACCGTAACCTAGTTCTCTGATGCCACTCTCTCTCTCTCTCTCTCTCTCTCTCTCTCTCTCTCTCTCTCTCTCTCTCTCTCTCTCTCTCTCTCTCTCTCTCTCTCTCTCTCTCTCTCTCTCTCTCTCTCTCTCTCTCTCTCTCTCTCTCTCTCTCTCTCTCTTCAGGATCGGAACCTAGTAATACACTACGAGCTTTAGTGTTACAAAGTTTGAGCTTGATCGAAAACAATGGTGATGATCAGCTCAAGATGACGACTTGTAACAGTTGTTACAACGGATAGATAACGGCTCGTGTATAGGAGGTTGTTATATACAATCAGAGTTTGGGCCTTCTACAATCACCGAAGGTACAAGTATATTAGAAAACTTACAACAGTTTTCTTGGCATCTTCAATCCCGAATAAGGTTAAGAATGGCATTGCGAGGTTCTCATTTGATACGTCGATATAGATAAACATAAGCTGCATGGTGTAAGCAGAAACATAGATATAAGAGAAGGTTTATCAAATCCATTTGGCCTTTACAATATTCGGCATTGGAAAATTACCTTCGATTTGAACTTTCTTGCAATATTTTCAAGAGGTTGAGCAAGAGTTTCAAAGTCATCAGTCTTCGAAAAGACCATAACCTAACCAAGAATGATATCACGAGACTGTATTAGCGAAAACAACATAACAACAACCAGAGAAACAATGATATCTGGTATAAGATACCAAAACTTCTCACCTGAAGCTTCACCGGACTTGAGTAAACCCGGACGGTGTTGGATTCAGTCAGTTTTGTAATCAACGGGAATTTGTTACTGTTCAGAAACTCCAGTATCCTCTTCGTTTGGTAAGGTCCATCTGCATCCAGGACACATTATTGGATAGTAATATATCAACACTATAGAGTATAAACTTAATTTCCAATCCTCACACTATCAAATAGAGGAAAGGTATATGATAATAACGCATCAGTAAGCTTACCATATGCAGTGTACCTCTCAGCCTCATTCTTAACCATTCCAAGAAACACATTGTTGGTTTCAAGGTTAGGGAAGAGAAGCTTGGCGACATCACTGCTGCTTGTTTCTACAAACTGGATTTCGTTGTCTAATGTCGCAGCTTTTACAAATTCATCATGTCCAGAAGAACCCTAAGCAAACAGCGTAATCCAGAATTACACTAAAAACAGCTTTAGCCGAAACAAACAAATGAATCTATCGAAGGATCAATAATATATGAATACCTCAGACTTTTCGAATAGACCGAGAATGAAAGTATGATACTTTTTCAGAAACCATGAGGCTTCATCAGCTGTATTGAGTTTAATAGTTGGCGCACCAGTCTTCTTTTGCACCCAGATCACTATATCCTCCCTGAACACAAAATCCAAAATTTAGACGTTGAAAACAACAAGTCACAGTCAAATCCCTCGTCACTGAGAACAAAAAATTGGAATTTTCTGATGCTTCATCACGCTTAGTCTCTATCATCAGACCCAAATTACGATACACAAGATCCTTTAATCTCAACACTCCTAAACTCAAATCAGCGAGATTGCAGCAACTTACGAGGAGAATCCACCAGTGTAAGGCTGAGATGTGCCATTGACGAACAGAAGAAGCGTCGGGAAACCTTTGATCTCCAGTTGCGACGCCACTTTCGAGTACCTCTCGCCGTCGATCTTAGCCATCAAAACTGAACTACCCATCTCTTTCAATCCCGTCGCCGCCTCCGCGAATCGCGGCATTAACTCAGCGCTCCTCGCGCACCACGGCGCGTAACCCAGAACCATCACGTACTCGTTCCCGTCGATTAACCGTTTCGTATTGTCTCCGTTGAGCTCTAGTACGATCCTCTGCGCCTTGCTCACCGTCTCCGCTTCCGTTTGTTGCTCCGGCTGCTCTTCCTGCAATTGTTCGTCCACCGCAAGGAGCTGCTCAAGATCGTCTAATTCTTCCTCCGATCCAGCAGCTTCGTTGCTTTCGACATCAGAGGATCGGACCACGACGGTTAAGAAACATAGGAGAAGGAGGAAGGTAAAGATTGAAAATTTGGAACTGGGTTTTGGTTTCATCGACATGACTGTTACTGAGTTGTCGTCGGATTTCGAAAAGTGAAGGAAGAAGTGGTCGTTCTGAGATGAAGAGAGAGATCGGAGAAGTGTTCGTGAATGTAAATCTCACCATGATTTACGGCGGGAGGCTTTAGATCTTTAATAGAAAGTAAATAAAGATTTACCTTTTTTTGATACTGACCACATCAATATTTTTTTTACCAATATCTTGTTCAAAAACCTCTAGACAAATTAATTACCCTCTTAATGGAATATTATTACACATCACTCTTATTAATTTAATTGAAGAAATATAGGAATCATGAGTAGCTGCAAGAACTCTTACTGATCGATTTGCGCTTGTTTAAGGCAACATCGATGACAAATGAGCATGAGATTCGCTTTGTGTGCCATATACTAACCAATCTTCCGACCACATCTCCTCTTGTTTGGACTTCAAATCTCAGATGCACCGGAATCTTTCCGCCTCTCTCCGTCGCCTCTAGGCTTGCTCCGGCACCATATAATGGGATTCTTCTCCCTTCTATAACCACTGCTTCCGTATTTCGGCTCTTCCTCGATTGATAATATTTCAACTGCTTGTTAAGTTTCCTGGGCTTCCAACCTAAAACCAATTGGTGATAAGTGGATTGGCCCAAGTCCCTTATATATTAGTCAAGGTCCCTTCCCACTTCCAATGTGGGACAATTACACACTCTCTAGAGATTAAGGCCTCATGGCCCATTAATCTCTACAATATCTCAACACCTCCCCTCGAGATAATGGCCCTTCTAGCCATTAATCTCGACAGACCATCAATCCTAGGGTCCGAAGGCACGGGCCACTTTTGGGCCGGGTTACGAGAGTGTGTGGATCAGTCTCTGATACCATGTTAAGTTGGGCTAATTATGGGCTTCCAACTCAAAACCAATTGGCAATGAGTGGATTGGCCCTAACCCTTTATATATTAGTGTTGGTCCCTTCATACTTCCGATGTGGGATCCTAACACGCCCCCTCGAGATGATGGCTCTTATCGGCCCATCTCGAACCGAATCCCACTTTAGGACCGATAGTAAACCCTTTTTTTGGGCCACCCTACTTGGGTTAAACGAGTCTCTGAAAAAATTGTCATTACTAAGCCTTATATTATATCCAAAATTCAATCTAACAAGAAAAAATATTTGCTTATGACTCAGTGATCTCAGGATTAAGAGTATAGGTTGGTGGTTATTCATTTGTACCGGGTTAAATTTATGGTAAATAAAAACGAGCTGAAGAAGAAACAAAAGAGCTAAAAATGTGATTTTAATGTTAAAAATGTGATTTAATAAGTAAGTCTATAGGTTCAAAACCTTATTGAATATCATTCGGTTCTACAATTTTTTTTTTTGTAAATATAACCTAAACCAAAAACTAGGATAGGATATAGTACATGTAATTAGTGACCAATCCATCGACCAAGATTAATATTTTGGACAAGTTTTCACTTATAATTTAACAATTACCTGACCCGTGGCGATAGGCAGTTCATATAAGAAGAGATTGATTGGGGTGGAACTAACATGAACACCAAATCTTGGGGCAGGATTGTATATAAAAATTCTTAATGTTCCATTTAAAGTCAGAAACTTGGTATGTACTCCAGAGAAATCTGGTCCGTAACCAACATAAAAGTTGCGTAGTTCGAATGTCTGCATTCACATTCAACCATCACTAACCAAACATATACATATAAAAGGAAACAAAACAAGGAGATCTATACATACAGATACAGATAGGGTGAATATAAGCTTTTTGAGAAATTGAAATAATTATTATTACCTGAACAGAGATTTGAGCCTTGTAAGGTCTACTAGCACCCCACATGATTAAGCAAATGACGGTGAAGAGAATTACGAAAGTGAAAACGGCGAGTAGTGCTTGACACATCCTTATAGACGTCACGTCGTCCATTTCATAGGACCAACCTTCTTCAAGTATAATCTTGCATTCTTTCTCGTTAGATTGGCACTTCTTGCCGTTTTTTCTATTTGATGATGATGATTGTGATATCCCGGAGAATCTACTCGCCGATGAGTTGCGAGAGTGGCGGCCCAAGGAGGAAGAATCGTGTGTGGGAGAGTCCATCATCGGGCTCGGTTGTGTAACGGACGTGTGCGAGTCACGTGAAGGGCTCTGCACGTAATACACTGCGCGTTTTGAAGATCGTGAAGGCGAAGCCCCGAGACTTGTTTTGTCGGATTCCGATTTCGTGGACAGCATCTTGATTTACTTTATATCTCGAGAAGATAACGTGAGAGATAATTCAGAAGTTGCTCGTCAAGAACAGAGTTTCAAAAGAGAAATGTGGCATGTTTTACGTGGAAATAAGACATAATTTGGAAGAAAGTTTTGATTTTTTGACGATGAAATCAACTAAGAGTACTGAGATGGCGTGACCGAACCTGTTGGTTTTATGTTTTGGAGTAAATGATTATCAGTGGAGTCAGGAGTGAGCTTACTTGTCGAGTTCTCGTTTGTTAGTTGTTCTACATCATGTGACCTGTAAAGTTATCATGGAATTATTTATTAATCTTAACTCTTAAGAAATTCATCGTCCGTCCGTTTTGAACTTTTGATTATTGGAACTAAAATTGGATTAAATTTTAGGCAGTTGTCTTTATATAAAATAGAAGTAAATTATTAATGCGTTACCTACAAAACCTTACTTCATCAGTTCATCATTTATTTTTGTACTGTTTGTTAATGTGTTAATTAATTATTTCTTGTTTTATGTTACCTACAAAACCTTACTTCATCAGTTCATCATTTATTTTTGTGCTGTTTGTTAATGTGTTAATTATTATTTCTTGTTTTATGTATATGGAAACTGAATTATAATGTTGATGCATGCCTTGATGGTGCTCATCTCCACTTATCATTTCTGTTTTGGTTTCACAATAGTCGATTAACGATGTAAATGAAATACTTAACATACTATGACCAATAGGTTCAGGGTTGTTACGGTTTTACTTAACATACCATGACCAATAGGTCCAGTGTTGTTACGGTTTAGTTTCAAGCAACGAGCAACTAGGTTTCGATGCTTACAGACATCACAATTTTTTTTTTGGAATTGCTGCATAGGAAACTGTGTTTGCAATAATAATAAAAATCAGCGGCTAATTGAATCAACTAGGCGTTGTACGCGCGAAGTGGAGTAACATTTAATCTTGGTATGTAATTGTCTTTATTCAGATTATCTTTTAAAGCTATTTTATGGGTTTAAAAATATGTATCCGCCAATTTTATGTCTATTTTAAGTTAACACTCATTTGATTATTTTGTCACTGAAATTCTTTGCTTGAAATTTCAAATAATTTGTAGATTTTTTTTATTGTGTTTTTTGCTTATTTTGAGAACAAAACATGGGTCGTCTATTTTTTGTGAGCAATATTTCCTCTTGTATTTGCAGCTTTCGCCATGTGATGATTATCCTCTTTTCCGAATAACCCTTATATTTTCTCCAACCAGAATGTTACGTTTCCTTTCATTTGTATTATTAAGCACTCGAGATATATTTACCAACATCCTTAAATATCAGAAGAAAAAACAACTTGCTTTCGATTCATCATCTTCTACGTCTTCTATCGAGCACCCTTTTATCTTCATCTTTTTGTCCGAGTGATAGAGTCAGAGAAGATACTCAACTCAGATCAGAACCTGCTTCTGCGGTTGTTGCGTACATCAATTTGGTCTCAAGTTGCTCTTTGCTGCATCATTGACAAATAGATGTTTAATTTCCTTTTTCCACTTATAGCATCAAGTGCATGGCAATTTATTCGGGACAAATGATGAAGGTTTCTTGAAATGAGCAAAAACAAAAGGAAATGTTGTATTATGAGAGGACGAACCTTTGATAGGGTGGAAGCTTAAAAAGGTTCATACAAGTGGCTGATGTCATGTCGGTAGTTTATCAACTGCTTCATTACTCGCACTACCAAAAGTCCTGAAACACATTGATCAACGATGATGGATCTTTTTTAGACTGTTTTACTGCCTAGAGCACGGTTTTGAGTCTGTGTAAGGTCACCTCTGCATACAAAATGCAGGTTCCAAGTATTTGAAACCGAGTAGTGGTCCTCTTGAACAGCCCGTCACAAATCTGGAATTAAATATGATAGATGTTAGTTATCTCTCAGTTCCGTTGAAGAACACACACAAAAGACTCCTATGGTGATTGGGTAGAAGGGTGAACTTAACTTAATTTAAGAATTTCTTCTGGTTTTCGGTTGAGAAGCTTTTCATTACTTCCCAGAACATACCAATCACATGACGTCCCTGTCAAGAACAAAACGATGTAATCATATAACAATGTTCCAAACACACAATGGCCAAAGTTACATTTTACCATGTTATGATTAGGTCGTCATAACGTCAGTGCGACTCAATTTATCCTAATCCAAGCAATGGTTTTATTTTTTGGGACGAAAAAAAGTTGTGGTCTCTGTAGAAATTGTTCCTCTCTTTATCACCATCTCAAACTTTGGAACCTTCTACGTGATCCTATGGTTAACAAATGTTTCTGATTCTCCTGTTGAATTGGAAGCATAAGAAACAAATACAACCGATGAAAATGGTATCAGTTTACGGTAGCTGCCATATCAAAATCGAAAGACTGAAAATTTTTGGGAACATAATTCGTGTTTTTTCTCCCAAATCAATACCCGTTTGGGACAGACTAACTGTATTTATCTGTGCAAACAAATGCGGACTCAAAGATTCATTTAACAGGTAATATTGATTCAACGTAGAAGATGATTTCAGATGTTAAATCAAAGAAGTAATTATCCAGGGATCTCCCAAAAATACGACGTTTGCTGTATCGTCAAGCATCTTGCCGATTCCAGATCCGTGATCTAGATCTGAAGAAGCTTCACCACAAACGCTAACAAACTCCGAATACGGCATGTATCTACTCCCAGTCTCTCTAAGCTTCTTTTTCACGATTTCGATCTGCGCCGCTCTAAGCAGCTTCTTCGTATCTTCCACCGTCAAACTCGGCGTCTCCGCCTCCGACTTTACCTCAGGAATCGACATCGGCGGAGAAAGTCCGGCTAATCGGATCCGGTCTTTGCTGCCATCGATTTCACGGAGTTTCTCAATCAAGCTCTCTCCCACCGACATAGCGCTGTTTTTGCAAAAAGCACCGCGAAATCATGGAATCTCCAGCCTCAGGAGCAATTTTGGTCTCTCCTGATTCTTTCGGAACTCTGGTTCGCATAGCTAACGAATACGACGATTTAAGACAATTCATTAAACTCTGTGATGCTACATTTGAGATGTTGAAGAGACGCTTCGACGGATGTTTTCTCGTCGCCATTGACGAACAAATTTTTCTTTCTCAAGAGAGAAATATGAAAAGTTAAAATTAAATCAAATCTTTGTAAAAGTTATAAATGTCAAAATGTAAGTCACATAGACAAAATGGTAATGCTGAGGTGGCAGCATGAGAGAAGAGTAAATTTGTCTCTCATTATATATATATGATTAAGAGCATCCGCAACCGAGTATCTCCCTAAGAAGTTCTCACAATGTAATATTAATTGTATTCCTATAATTTAATAAATAATTAAATTTTAATTAGTCAAATAAATTGAATCAATTTTTTTTGGCGGCAAATTGAATCAACTAAGAGCGCATATGGGTATCTAAAAAATTATTGTTGAATTTCTTAAACAAAACAGTATCTCTCTCTTTCATCATGTTTCAATATTTTAATGTTTTTAACCCTTCTTTCATTCTCAATTTATTCAATATACTTTAATGTTAAGAAACTCTTTAAGATAATGAATTTGAGATTGCTCTAGGTTTAATGAAACATTTCGGGATTTGATTCATGAATAAGTCACACATCTTCACCAAAGCTTTCAGTATATTATTAATTTTGAATTAGTCGGGGTATTATCATCGGATTTAAGCTAGTCCAAAAACACTATCATAAAAGTACTTAAAGAAAATAAAAATTTAGCAGGGAGTACATATCCAGTCATGTATAAAAAACATAAAAATAGTATCATAAAAGTATTTAATGAAAACAAAATAAAAAAGAATCTAGATAAAATATTCTATTTATTAAGTGAAAAATGGAGTAATACATTAAAACAAAATCTTATTTCATTTTAGAGTTATTCTATTTTAGAGTAAAAATGAATAATGCATTGTAGATGATCTTACAACTTGTGCTTCAGGTCATGCATAACTTTTGTATCTTAGTGACCACATTTGTACACAAGATTCTTTATAGCAGAAGCAGTGTTCTAAAAAGCGGTCTAGGTGGCCATTTAGGCGGGGCCTAGGCGCTAGGCGGTCCTTGACTGTGGCGATTTTCTTTTAGGCGTTAGAATTAGGTGTTTATATTAAGCAGATTTAGGCGGGTCTAGGCAGTCCTAGGCGGGTTTAGGCGGGTCTAGGCGGTTCTAGGCGGTTCTAGGCGGCTCTGCACAATCTTTAACTAATTATCATTTCATTTTTAATTTTTGTGTTTATTTCAGTCCAATTATAAAAAATTATTACATATAACTAAATTTATAAGTTTTAATTCATAAATTAATGGTTATCAATATAAAAAATTTCGTAATTTTAACAGATTTTGATAGTAAATATCGTGTGGTGATAAATTTAACTATTTTTTTGTTATTTCGATGTAATTTGAGTTCTAAATCTATTTTTAAGATTACAAATATTTGAATTCTATGATGTATATAGGAAAATATATCTAAAATATATGGTTTTCTTTTATAAACGTCTAAACCGCCTAAAATCGCCTAGACCCCGACTAAGCGTTCTAGGCGCTAGGCGTTGGGTCGTCGCCCGACTAGCCCCCTTCCTTAGTGATCATGGTGTGCTTATGAGTAGTGTGTTAATGCTTTTGACTTTGAATCCCCCTTCCTTAGTGATCTTTTTATTTAATTTTATTTTTAAAATAAATCAACATAAGTGATATTTTTACATCAATTTTATGGCCAGCTATGTCTACAGAGTACAATCTACATACTCTACACCATATAGTATAATAAACTTTTTGAGGGTAATTGATCCCGATCTGCTTTGGACTCTTGGTAGAATGATCTTATTGATTTTGGAATGTTAAAATGGCAAACTATTCTGACATCCTTCTTTTCCATATCATAGAAAGTCAGTTGTCTCAATCATCATGCTAAGTAAAACTTTCTAAAAAGATGCAATATGAGAAAGAATCTTTTTTTACCATTAGAACATTTATAATTATAAATTAACTAAGTTGTTTCCTATTACTAATTTTCACTTCTTGACTTGATCATAATTAACATTTTATAATTGAAACTATTTGAGAAATGTTCTATAAAATTTTCAAAAAGTAATAATTGGCCTTCACGGAGAAAGGGAGGAGAGAACATCTGAAAATAACTTTGGGGAGAAGAACAAATTAAATTTATGATACCACCATCGTCAAGCTTGGACACTTTAGTATTTTCATCCTTCTAGGAGAACTTTAATCATGAGAATTATCATAAAAATTTAGCTAGTCGGGGACACTATCATAGAATTTAAGTTAACCAAAGAATATTATTGTAATACCCCTTTTCTATTACCCGCTGGCCGTCGAGATGACCGGTCACAATCAAACAAGAACATAACCAAGTCGAGCCCGAGCAAGTAAAACAGGAAAATTTGTCACAAGACGAAACCATAGACAGATCGATTTGAGACAAAGGCTCATACGGACCCGTATTTGACTCCACTATCCCCACTTCCACAACACAAAGCTTCGCAACCTGTATTGGTTATGTCGGTTCGGACTAAACCAAATATCAAGGAAGCATGTTCATTACTGAGTAATTAAACGTTTACATAACGTTTATATCTTTACAAAATAGCTCTTCCATTGAAAATCAAATAACCAAATCATACAACAAAATGGCGCCAAAGCCGAACCGAGAAAACAACCAAAACATCGAATCAAAATCCCGCCACAAGCGATCTCGAAACTACACCGAGGACCTCCCGCGTTCGTTGATGTTAAACCTGAAAATACAAAAAGAGTCTAATGAGCGATCTAAGATCACCCAGTGAATCGGCTCCCCACTAACGCTTCTAGTCAATCTAGAACTACAAAATCCCGCCGAAAACCCAAATAACAAGCAACAACGATGACGGTCGGCCACGTACTCCCTTGACATGATAAACCCACAACACACAAGCACTTGCCAAAAGAAAGAGAAGCGATTAAAGAAATCGGGAGAACTGCGGCACATGCTCTCGATTGGACTCAATCTAACTAATGCGCACTTACGAAAACAACGCACACACGCTGGGACCTCAAACGATCTCGGTAACTTCCATGGGTTTTCGTAGTCACTGATAAGGTAACTAACCCACGACTCCAAGATGTAAACACGAATTCTCACGACCTATGCCACTATTCTAAATCCATCGATACACAGTGACTCGGGCTACCCCATGGTAACATAAGTTTCCATGCAGTTCGGCCCTAGGACATGACCCCGTATTCTCCAAACCGCACACCTACTAGCGTCACTCAGTAAGTTAACGCCATAATCGGACTCACCACCAGGAAGCACAAGATCTGATTAGGCAATTGTCCGCTACCTTTAATTAGCGGATTGCTAATCCGTAGATGACTCATCGCACACACCACTTCTTAATTACTCCTTATTCTTTCCCTAAGTGTCTTTTCATAACTCCTCGATCCGTCGGTTTAGAGTTAGTAGCTTACTAAACTCCTGACGTCTCATGATTAACTTAACTCATTCATTGATTAACCTTTAACCCTTAACCGGTCATTAAACCTAATCCCAATCTTGTTTCATACACTCTATATGTTTGTTTAGGTTTACTTCCGTCTTTTAATATCGTCTCAATTTCTGTAGTTAGATTCATTTATTATCGTTCTTTAATATCATATAGATGCATATACGGTCCTACCATGCAACATCTATATGAATGCATCAATCAACTTTTCTAACAACCTAGCGACACACAACGGTTTAATCCTTAACCCTAATTTCTTAACATGCATCTCAATTACCTAACCGTTTATAGTTAACCAATCCGTTTTCAATCACCAATCAATCATTCAAATACGGGTATGCAAATCTTAGTTCTACGGCTTTCCAGTTCCCGATCTATATGCAATAAACTATTCTACGGATTGAGCCGACTCACAGTGAGTAGGTGCGAAATGACGGATTTGATGCGGTATGAATCCTGAGACCTCCAGACTAAACTTCGAACTCCCGAATACCCCGACACGAATCAAGAACACTCCAAAATCAACGAATGGCCGTTGACTGAGCGCTGACAAGCTCGATTTCAGGTGTTGACCGGCGGCATTGACCAGCGTTGACCGACTGCCCGTTGACTTTGACCGCGCTTGACCGGTTGACCGTTGACCCTCCTGACCATTGAAAACTCCACCAAACCGACTGAACCAGCGAACCAAATCCCAATAAACCAGTTTAGATAAACCGAGTCAAATTGAACCATTGACAGGTGTTGGCCAGTTAACCGGTTCACCCCAAACCGATTTTAATGCTCTAAACCACCCAAGATCAGCTTAAACCAACTCCAATTCACAATATATGAAACGGATGAAGAAAAGTGGGGAGGAGAGTTTTCCGGCGAGGAGCTCTGGCGTTGACCACGGCGACACGGCGTTGACCGGCGGTGGAGCGGCTATTTCGGGGGTCTAGAAAGAGCTCTAGATCCTGAACATGTTTTCCATGATAATCTGAAGCTACTGTATAGGAGGTGAAGTTTAAAATACAAGGGAGAGAGGAGAGAGGAGGAAGAGCCTTGCTGGCGGCGAGTCTCCGACGTGACTCCGGCGGCGGTGGAGAGAGGTGGTCGGCGTAGAATGATGAGATGATAATGGTGAGTCTAGTGATGTGATTGTTTTGGTGAGAATCCAGATAATTTGGAAGATAAAATCTTTCTTGCACCCCAAGTCTTCAAGAACACCAAGAACATTCAAGTGTTCTTGAAGTTTTTTTTGAATCTTCAAGGCTTTTTCTGAGATTTTTTGTTGATTCTGGAAAGAGGAGAGAGACAGAGATTGAGAGAGAGAGAGAGAGTCAGAGAGGCTAGAGTGAGAGGCTGAAGGTGAAATGAATTGGAAGTGATTGAAGATGCCATGCAAAAACAATGTTCATGCACCCAAAACCATTCAATGAATCACGCTTGGATAGGTGGCGACCATAGCCTTTTCGGAGTTAATATTTTAGAAATCCCTTCATTTTTCTCATAAATCTTCAAATCCCCAAAACCTGATTCTTCATGATTTTTGATGAATTTATAAAGTTGAATCACTTTATTTGGACTTCCATAGCTCCGGTTATGAATTTTACAAGATTTCTCGGTTTTATTGGTTTCCATTCCCGATAGTCCGAAAACCCCGTTTAAACTCTGTTTCTTCCACTTCTGGTTTTCTAAATGCTCTTTTTGTTGAAAACAAGAACGTTTGGCCCGTCTCGGGTTTCCGTCTCAACTTTTGGTAAAATTACCATTTTGCCCATGAACTTTGGTAAAATTACGATTTTGCCCATGTTGACTTTTCTTCTGCCCCTTGACCATATTTTTGGAAATATGGTATTAAAATTATCATATAATTACTTAAAGAAAATAAAATTTTAGTTAGGGATACTTGACCTCGTTGGACGTAAGCTAGGTCTGCCCCTAGTAGGAGCTTGTTTTAGAACCTCATGATAATCTGTTGCAGCTATGTCTTTTGTATTCTTTTGTTTCATGCAAAAGGTTTTGAATATTAGGAGATTGTTTCAAAACCTCGAGATTGTCTTCATGAATCTGGATGATAATGATCCTTCTGGTGTTTTGTTGAATGATCGAAATATGTGGAGGATACATATAACTCCTTGGTGTTGTCTCATATGCTAGCTAATAAGGCATGTGGCTACTTGTGCTGCTGCAACCACCTGCTTTGCTAATTCAACTGCTGATTCGGTGTCAGGATAATGCATGTTGATGCCCAATCGGTGTCATGGTATCAAATTTACTCATTAATCTCGGACCCCCAACAAGCATCCTAAGCAATGAGTAAGAACATTTCTATTAATTAGAATTTCTGGTGGTTTCTTAACTAATAAAATAATAATATTTTAAAGATATTTTTATGTTCTTAGTGAAAAATAATATTAAGTCAAATAAATTAATATATTAATGCCATGTGTTGAGAGTTTCACCGATTATAAATGAGCTTTTGATGTAATTTGCCAAATTTTCTTTGCTGGATTTTGAATAATACAGACAAATCTTGGGTTGTCAAGTCTTCTAAATCTCTATATACTATTTAGGTATGTGTAATAAATTTAACTTTTTTCAAAATTTGATTATTTATTAGTCAACATTTTTGTAGGAGATTTGATCTTAATTGTTCAAAATAACTTTATTTCTTACCATATGTTAAAGTTTGATCTTATCACACTTCATTATTCTATAAAAACGTTACACATTGTCCATGATATATAAATTATTCCACATTTGAGTCTTTATAATTTACAAGACTATCAAAAACAACATACATAATTTTCTATAATAATGGAGAAAATTTCGTTGAAGTCTGCTTTCATCTTCCTTTTAGCTTTTAGTGGTAAGTTCAAAAGCTTTACTCTAAACTTTATACAAATTTTATTTAAATTAATATGTCCAAATAAAAATTATAGTTGTGATAATAAATAATTAGAGTGTGTTGTACTTATCTTTCTTACATTATGTGTTGTAGCGATGATATTCGTAACAATTCAGACTGTTGAGGCGAAACGTATGTTACATGAACAGAAACCTATGTCTTTATTGGATCTCGAAGCTTCACAAACGATTATGCCACAAGGCCCGTTTAGGTTTTGTACGCCAGAATGCAAAGAATTATGTTTTGGTGTCAGTTGTTATTGTGTATGTCCTCCAAAGTAAAATATAAATTATGTATGTCCTCCAAAGTAAAATATAAATTATGATCACTACATAAAACATATTTGCCTACTTAATCTCATGTGAGATTTGTGTGACACAAACTAAGAAAAATAAATTGCTTCTAATACTTTCGGTTATTTCATTAAGCCATTATTAAATTGATTTTTATGGAAAAAGTACTAATTGTCATTATCATGCGCACAGTTTCCATGAATCCAAACTGATCACTCCGTAATGGTCTAAATGACCTAGATAAAGACTGGATATATATACCTCTCAAAAGTTATTTGATACCACCTAATTAAAATCAATTTCGAGATAGCATCTTGGAAGTCAGTTTTCCCGCGCCTAAAAATGATCTAGATTATCTTTGTAGATATGTAAAGATCAAGTTTTGTAGTTTTGTAGAATTTTCCGATCACAATTCCAAAATATGGTTTGCTCTTAATCCTTTTTTAATATTAAGAAAAATAATTATTTATGAAACTAAAAATCTAATCTTAAAACCGATTATCTAAATTCTGAGCATATTTCTCGAATATTTATAAGGATCTATACAACGTCTTCCATATGAATGCAAACTCTGAATCTTAGCCTTCCACGTCCACTGTTTTTTTATTATCAAAGATACGTATAAAAGAGTTATCGTCATTTTCATCATACTAGTAAAGATGTATGAAGTGCTACTTTTAAATATATGTATGACGACTTCCAACGATCTTGGTATCATTGGAAATCTCTATATATCTCTCAGATTTCCATAGCCGCCAACCTTGCATCATTTGAAGGTATATTTTTCAATTTATGGTCTTTCGAATATGGGTAGTCAAAACTGTTTAAAAAAAAAAATTAGTTTAAATTTTTTTTCTTGTTTCGGGTTGTGGCCTTGTGAGGAAAATTCTGATCACATACAAATGATGTAATAGACGATCTACATATGTCTGGATAGACCTCGCTGCAAAGAATCCACATCAAGTGACGGACCATCATTTGCAGGTATGATGCTCTCACAATGGGATCTACAAATTGAGGAAACCATTTTTCCTAAACTGTCTGAATCGCTACTTCCAAATGCAGATTTCAAACACAATTTTTTCAACCGCCAAATTTTGGTTTCTCGGTTACTTAAACCATAAGTAGTGTCACTAAAAATAGTGTTTGAACCGCAACTAATCAGAATAGTATTTTCCATCCGTTTCAACCACTCTGACTCGGTGCCATACCGAGTCAGCAACGACAAACTTAACTGGCCCCGTGACCGGGTTAAGTGTCACAAAGACCGATCAGCCCAACACCGAGATAGTCTAAATAGGCCTTCACGGAAAGCTCAACAACAATAACAACACATCATCACAATCAACCACACAAGCAAGCCTATTAGGATTTCTAAAATCTTTAATCTATTCTTGTCCGCTACCTTGGATTAGTGAATTGCTAATCCTTAGACGGGTCATCTCACCCACCACTTCTTAATTACTCCTTATTCTTTCCCTAATTTTCTTTTCACAACTCCTCGATCTATCGGTTTAGAGTACGTAGCTTACTAAACTCCCCGACGTCTCATGATTAACTTTACTCATTCATTGATTAACCTTTAACCCTTAACCCATTATTAAACCTAATCCCAATCCCGTTTCATACTCTATATGTTTGTTTAGTGTTTACTTCTGTATTTTAATATCGTCTCAATTCCTGTAGTTAGATTCATTTATTATCGTTCTTTAAAATCATATAGATTCATATACGGTCCTACCATGCAACGTCTATATGAATGCATCAATCAACGTTTCTAACAACCTAGCGGCACACAACAGTTTAATCCTTAACCCTAATTTCCTAACATGCATCTCAATTACCTAACTGTTTTACAATTAACCAATCCGTTTTCAATCACCAATCAATCATTTAAAATACGTGTATGCAAATCTTAGTTCTACGGCTTTCCAGTTCCCGATCTATATGCAATTAAATACTCTATGGATTGAGCCAAATCACAGTGAGTAGGTACGGAATGACGGATCTGGCGCGGTATGCATCCCGAGACATTCAGACTAAACCCCGAACTCACGGATACCCTGATACGAATCGCGAACACTCCCAAATCACCGAATGGCCGTTGACCGAGCGCTGACCGGCTCGATTTCAGGCGTTGACCGGCGCTAACCGTATTGACCAATGGCATTGACCAACTGCCTGTTGACTTTGACCATGCTTGACCAGTTGACCGTTGACCACTCCACTAAACCGACTAAACCAGCAAACCAAATCCCAATAAACCAGTTTAGGTAAACCGAGTCAAATTGAACCATTGACCGGAGTTGGCCAGTTGACCGGTTCATCCCAAACCGATTTTAATGCTCTAAACCACCCAATATCAGATTAAACCAACCCCCATTCACAATCATTTGAAACGGCTGAAGAAATGTGGCGGAGGAGAGTTTTCCGCCGAGGAGCTCCGACGTTGACCACAGCGGCACAACGTTGACCGGCGGTGGAGCGGCTATTCTGGCGGTCTAGAAAGAGCTCCAGCTCCAGAACATGTTTTTCATGATGATATGAAGCTACTGTAGAGGAGGTGGGGCTTAAAATACAAGGGAGAGAGGAGAGAGGAGGAAGAGCCTTGCTGGCAGCGAGTCTCCGGCATGACTCTAGCAGCGGTGGAGAGAGGTGGTCGGCGGAGAATGATGAGATGATAATGGTGAGTCTAGTGATGTGATTGGTTTGGTGAGAATCCAGATAATTTAGAAGATAAAAGCTTTCTTGCACCCCAAGTCTTCAAAACACCAAGAACATTTAAGTGTTCTAGAAGTTTTCTTTGAATCTTCAAGGATTTTTCTGGTATTTTTTGTTGATTCTGGAGAGAGGAGAGAGACAGATATCGAGAGAGTGTCAGAGAGGCTAGAGTGAAAGGCTGAAGGTGAAATGAATTGTGAAGTGATAGAAGATGCCATGCAAAAACCATGTTCATGCATCCAAAACCATTCAATAAATCAAGCTTGGATAGGTGGCGACCATGGTGAGAGGACACCTGTCCTCTGTGGTGTTTTTATGAGCAAAAAGCTTTCCCTAAACCGATTTAAACCAATCTTTATCACGTCTCTTACAGATTCTTTGGTTTTAGCCTTTTCGGAGTTAATATTTTAGAAATCTCTTCACTGTTCTCATAAATCTTCAAATCCCCAAAAACTGATTCTTCATTATTTTTATGAATTTATAAAGTTGAATCACTTGATTTGGACTTCCATAGCTCCGGTTATGAATTTTACAAGATTTCTCGGTTTTATCGGTTTCCATTCCGATAGACCGAAAAACCCGTTTAAACTCCGTTTCTTCCACTTCTGGTCTTCTAAATTTTCTTTTTGTTGAAAACAAGAACGTTTGGACCGTCTCGGCTTTCGTCTCAACTTTTGGTAAAATTACCATTATGTCCATGATCTTTGGCCAAATTACGATTTTGCCCATGTTGACTTTTGTTATGCCCTTGACCATATTTTTGGAAATATGGTATTAAAATTATCATATAATTACTTAAAGAAAATAAAATTTTAGTCAGGGATACTTGACCCTGTTGGACGTAAGCTACGTCCGCCTCTAGTAGGAGCTTGTTTTAGAACTTCAGGATTGTCTTGTTGCAGCTATGTCTTTTGTATTCCTCTGTTTCATGCAGAAGGTTTTGCATATTAGGAGCTTGTTTCAAAACCTCGAGATTGTCTTCATGAATCTGGATGATAATGATCCTTCTGGTGGTTTGTTGAATGATCGAAATACGTGGAGGATACATATAACTCCTTGGTGTTGTCTCATATGCTAGCTAATAAGGCATGTGGCTAATTGTGCTGTTGAAACCGCCTGCTTTGCTAATTCAATTGCTGATTCGGTGTCATGATAATGCACGTTGATGCCCAATCGGTGTCATGGTATCAAATTTACTCATTAATCTCGGACCCCCCAACAAACATCCTAAGCAAAGCGTAAGGACATTTCTATTAATTAGAATTTCTGGTGGTTTCTTAACTAATAAAATAATAATATTTTAAAGATGTTTTTGTGTTCTAATTGAAAAATAAAATGAAATCAAATAAATTAATATATTAATGCCATGTGTTGAGAGTTTCACTGATTATAAATAAGCTTTTGATGTAATTTGCCAAATTTTCTTTGCTGGCTTTTGAATAATACATACAAAATTACAAATCTTGGGTTGTCAAGTCTTCCAAATCTCTATAGACTATTTTAGGCATGTGTAATAAATTTGATTATTTATTTATTTTTTGTTCAAAATTTGTCTATTTATAATTAACAAATTTTATAGTAGATTTGATCTTAATTGTTCAAAATGACTTTATTTCTTACCATATGTAAAAGTTTGATCTTATCACACTTCATTATTCTTTAAAAATGTTACACATTATACAAATAACTTTATTTCTTACCATATGTAAAAGTCTGATCTTATCACACTTCATTATTCTATAAAAACGTTACACATTGTCCATGATATATAAATTATTCCACATTTGAGTCTTTGTAATTTACAAGACTATCAAAAACAACATACATAATTTTCTAT
Source organism: Orychophragmus violaceus (assembly GCA_030180135.1). Lineage (NCBI taxonomy): Eukaryota > Viridiplantae > Streptophyta > Magnoliopsida > Brassicales > Brassicaceae > Orychophragmus > Orychophragmus violaceus. Next base: position 146,479 of record CM058239.1, read on the forward strand.
AATAATGGAGAAAAATTCATTGAAGCCTGCTTTCATCTTCCTTTTAGCTTTTAGTGGTAAGTACAAAAGCTTTACTCTAAACTTTATACAAATTTTATTTAAATTAATATGTCCAAATAAAAATTATATTTGTGATAATAAATAATTAGAGTGTGTTGTACTTATATTTCTTACATTATGTGTTGTAGCGATGATATCCGTAACAATTCAGACTGTTGAGGCGAAACGTATGTTACATGAACAGAAACCTATGTCTTTATTGGATCTCGAAGCTTCACAAACGATTATGCCACAAGGCCCGTTTAGGTTTTGTACGCCAGAATGCAAAGAATTATGTTTTGGTGTCAGTTGTTATTGTGTATGTCCTCCAAAGTAAAATATAAATTATGTATGTCCTCCAAAGTAAAATATAAATTATGATCACTAAATAAAACACATTTGCCTACTTAATCACATGTGAGATTTGTGTGACACAAACTAAGAAAAATAAATTGCTTATAATACTTTCGGTTATTTCATTAAGCCATTATTAAATTGATTTTTATGGAAAAAGTACTAATTGTCATTATCATGCGCACAGTTTTCCATGAATCCAAATTGATCACTCTAAATGACCTAGATAAAGACTGGAATATATACCTCTCAAAAGTTATTTATTGATACCACCTAATTAAAATCAATTTCGAGATGGCATCTTGGAAGTCAGTTTTCCCACCCCTAAAAATGATCTAGATTATCTTTGTAGATATGTAAAGATCAAGTTTTGTAGTTTTGTAGAATTTTCCGATCACAATTCCAAAATATGGTTTGCTCTTAATCCTTTTTTAATATTAAGAAAAATAATTATTTATGAAACTAAAAATCTAATCTTAAAACCGATTATCTAAACTTTGAGCATATTTCTCGAATATTTATAAGGATCTATACAACGTTTTTCATATGAGTGACAATCTCTGAATCTTAGCTTTCCACGTCTACTGTTTTTTTATCATCAAAGATACGTATAAAAGAGTTATCGTCATTTTCATCAAACTAGTAAAGATGTATGAAGTGCTACTTTCAAATACATGTATGGCGACTTCCAACGATCTTGGTATCATTGGAAATCTCTATCTCTCAGATTTACATAGACGCCAACCTTGCATCATTTGAAGGTATATTTTTCAATTTATGGTCTTTCGAATATGGGCAGTCAAAACTATTTTTAAAAAAAAATTGTTTTAATTTTTTTTTCTTGTTTCGGGTTGTGACCTTGTGAGGAAAATTCGGATCGCATAAAAAAGATATAATAGACGATCTACATATGTCTGGATAGACCTCGCTGCAAAGAATCCACATCAAGTGACGGACCATCATTTGCAGGTATGATGCTCTCACAATGGGATCTACAAATTGAGAGGAAACCATTTTTCCTAAACTGTCTGAATCGCTACTTCCAAATGCAGATTTCAAACACAAAATTTTCAACCGCCAAATGTTGGTTACTCGGTTGCTTAAACCATTACTAGTGTCACTAAAAATAGTGCTTCAACCGCAACTAATCAGAATAGTATTTTCCAACCGTTTCAACCACTATTTTTTGGCTACCTAAAAACATGAAGGTGAGTGAGGAATTTATGTCATTCTGGTACTACTTAAGTAATAAGTATTTTTAAATGCTATGTATAGAAATATAAATTATTTGACTAAGTCGAAGGTGATATGTAAAGAAGTAAACTAAGAATAAAAATAAATTAATTAACTAATTAATTAATTATATCTTTTTGTGAATTTCATATGTAAGCCCGTTATAGTGCCATCTGATAAAGTTAGTCATGCGAACGATTTTGTATGTTAATTCGTTGCAAAACTTTGTTTTTTGAACTACATGTGATCATGTATAGAAGCATTAGCCAGCCGGTGACATTAGTTCTACTTACAGTCGCACATGTTAGCCCTTTGCTTAACTTTATTTATTAGATTACGAACGATCACATATTTTAGTCTGTTGTAGTCCAATAGAC